>CM019173.2:15353308-15380419 GCA_009739505.2 Apolygus lucorum
AAGCTTCGTATGGAAATTTGATTACTGGTTACGCAGGAAGGCAAAACTGTATACAAATCGAAGAAATGAACAGCGATCGCATTTTAGTCCGATAAAATTTGAATGGAGATTAGACCTCTTTTGCGATTCACACTCATGATTCTGTTTTATCGAAGGAAAACCTTCAAGTACTCGTAGGGACCGAACGGTTTGTCCTACAGAGCTCCGGGTGGTCTCAAAAATTTTTAAAAATTCAATACTATTTAAAATTGATGACTATTAAAACGATACCTTTATTTCGAGAGTTTTCGAGCTAGGGCACTCTTGAAAATTTCAACCCTTAATTTTCACCCCTTAGAAGTGACCTACATCAACCAAAAGCTTCGCGGCACAACTAGACCCCAAATGGAGCCCATATACCAAATTTGAACCAAATCGGTCCAGTGTTGCTAAGAAAAGTGCCGCGTACGGCGTACGGCGGACGGACGGAAATTTTTTTATTTGATTTTCGTATTCTACGTACCTTGAAACGTAAAACATCAAATTTTGAGGGGGGGTTAAAATTTTTTTTTTCTTGCTCGATTCCAAAGGCTTATTATTGAAAATAATAAACCAAAAACGAACAGCGATCGCATTTTGAACGGGTATTAGGCCTCTTTTGCGATTCATACTCGTGTTTCTGATTAATCATTAGGCCAACCCTTAAGTTTTCATGGAGAGCGAAGTTGTTCCTTAGTGGTCTCATTCGATTCTAAAAGTTTAATACTACCTATTTTAAATTGAAGAAAAAAACCATACCTTTATATCAAAAGTTTTTGAGACAGGGCATTTTGAAAACGTCAGCCCTTATTTTTCACCCCTTAGAAGTGACTGACATCAATCAAAAGCTTCGGGGCACAATTAGACCCCAGATGGAGCCCATATACCAAATTTCACCAAAATCATGGGAACTAAGGAAAGAACCGCGTACGGTGGACGGAAGGCCACATTTTTATTCGATTTTTGGATTCTACGTACCTTGAAACGTAAGCCTACAAATTTTGAGGGGTTGGGGTTAAAAAAAATATTTTCTTGGTCGACACGATGGCCACCAAATTTCCGTTTCGATTCAAATATCAGTTATACTGTCCGTACTAGTGATCACTCTAACTCAAATTAAAAACCACTGAAAACACTACACACCTTCAAAGGAATATCTAAAATTAATTAGCAAGAAAATAAGTACAACTTTTCTGCTAAGAACTTGGACAAGAATGTTTTGTTGTTACACAGATGATGACTTTCAAAAACTTATCGAAAATTGATTTAGAAATCATGTGACCAAGAGTTGAAATTTAGGTATTAATTTAATTCACTGCTGAAGCGTACATCAGTAGAAATTTGAACCGATACAACCTCTTCGAACCGATTATGTGCTTAGTGAAGTAGTTGCGTAGATACCGCATTACTGCCATATCCCTGAGCCCCCTCATCGCTAACTGTCAAGTTACCTGATGAGATGGCTATGGGCTAGCTCAGGGGCACTTTGGTTGATTACCCCCCCCCCCTCCACCCATATCATCAACAAGATGACAGACCCGAGCGGGGTTTTTCGAAAACAATGGACAACGATGTACCATCGACAATTCTTCTCGCACAGATGGACATTCTACCGTGATTGGCCGTTTAGTAACTATTGATCTGTTATTCACATCGCTCTCTGGAACGAGAACTGTTGAGCGCAGTTCCATTTAACAAGCTGTCGTTTGGACGAGTAGAGGCTCAATGCTGAAACATGAGTGCCTACTCTTCGTAAACGGTCGATTCTTTGTTGGTGGGTCTCTACATCTAAGGGTATAGCTTGAGCTTTAGTTCCCATTGAACCACCAAAAATCTGTGTTTTTCCGACCATCTATTGATTCAAAATAAGTTTGCTAGTTGGCACATAAGATCTTTTCCATACTTTCGCTTCAATTAAGGATCTTCTTGGGTTATAAGTGCAGGTCCCATATCTTTGCTGAAGTACTGAAATAACTGGAAATAACCTTGATATTTGGTGGAAGTTCACCCAGTCGACACAAAGAGCTCGGTAGAAGTACGCAACAATTAAATTTATGTTCAAAGTTAAAACTCAGCGACGGCTCTTCGTAAGAACTTATTACACACTAGAAGTACATTACAAGCAACAGTTTTCTCCCCATTGGGCAATTTGCGAAAATGGCGAGTGAACGTGCCAAAAGTAGTAAAAATCCGCCCTTTTAAAAAACCACATTATCCGCAGAAAGGACCTGAGAGTGTCGTGATGTTAGTCGTTATGGAAGTTTCAAGTTTATATTAATTTATCTGGAGGGTTAAAAACAGAGGAAGAGACTACTGGAAAACTCGTCCCTGTAACTTTCAAAATGAAGTTCAGTTTTTAGTCTATTTGATGACCAAAATGCTCCGTTTACCATGAAATTTATATTTCAATAAGGTACTGGTTAGTAAGAGGGAGCTGGGAGAGGCTTTTCTTGAATGAAAGATTTGCCGAATAGTGTTTTCTTTGATGGTAGAGGCAAACCCTTTACTAAAGTAAACAAAAATTGGGTGTAGCATAATATATTATATTCTCCGAATCCTTGACATAAAACGCTGCAAATTATTACACAATGGTATATTATTTTTCTATATAGATCACTCGTCTGCAAAGCCACCAACCAACCAACGTCGATCGCATTTCGGTCAGCTAAAATTTGAACGGAGATTAGGCCTCTCTTGCGATTCACACTCGTGTTTCTGATTTATCGTAAGTCTAACTCTTAAATTCCCGTAGGGAACGAACTGTTTGTCCTACAGGGCTCCGCGTGGTCTCAAAAAATTCTAAAAATTGTATACTCTCTTAAATTGATGGAAAAACAATACCTTTATATCCAAATGTTTTTGAGTTAGGGCGTTTTCAAAATTTCAAACCTTATCTATTTTTCAACTCTTAGAAGTGACCTACATCAACCAAAATCTTCGGGGCACAACTAGACTTCAAAAATTTCATCGAGAACTGTCGAAAATCTTGAAGGTTTCGCTTGTAACAAGGATTGTGCGTGCGCAGAGGTTATCAATCGGATTATCACGATAAAATCTTTGATGAAAATCAAATAACCTGTTCTCAATCACTTCAAATTATAAGCGAAATCGGACAATATTTTGAGAAAATAAAAACAAAAAACTGATGATGAATTTCACGTTCGAGCATGCGCATTCAAGTTTGGTTAAATTCAGAGGCAGCCATCTACGAGTATCATTGATATCGGGCATAAATTTACATGGTTTTAGCAAATTAAAAAAAAAAGCTTATTCACGATAAATTTTGTGACCGAATGTCACCAATTTCGGAACGCTTTTTCCGTTTATGAATTTTAACCAAAATTCAGAAAAGACTGACATTTGGATTTTTGACGACAATCACCTCTCAAAAATGAAAATATTTCCTCCGTCTTTTGTAGACTCGGAAGCAAATATCACGACGTAAGGAATGCGACTTAAGATATCCCATAGAAGGCTCAGCCCGGGCTCCTTAATTTTGGTTAATAATGCCAAAGAGAACCGCGGACAAGAGAAAACTTTGAAAACTCAAAAGCAACAGCTTTTCAACGACGGAGTTTCAGGTTTCTGGAAAAGTATTAAGTGGCGCCTTTTCGGAATGGGAAACCGCATTTTGAGAACTAAGAAGGCTACGCTCGGCCTCTGCCCGAAACTTTGTTCTTTCTTCACAGCCACTTGAACATTTTGTTAAACTTTCTTGATTGTGTTCATCAATTTTAATTAAAGCTCCCGCCTCGGTTGGAGGGCGACGGCAGAAAAAGACCCCGAAAGCGTCATTTCTGAACGGGACGCCTTGAAAATCGTCTCTTATATCCTTTTTTTTCTAATCAAAATATTAAAAACTTGTCCGACAAGTGTCAGAACGGAGCGAGGGGTTGTTTAGAAGGAATTTTTCCTCCCTGTGGCATCTGGCGCTAAAACTCCTTTTTCCCTAATTGGGTTTTCATTTAAAACTCGGGCGAAATGTTTCTACTGGAAGGGAAAAAGGGTGTCTGGGAAAGGAGGCGAAACGCGGTTTGGATGGGTCGGATTGAAATATCCCGTGCTAATTGCGCGAAAAAGGGTTGGACGCTTTTCCGAAGTTTGGTTTTTGATATTTTCATCTTTCCGAGTCCCTTTCCATTGCGGACGTGCAGAGAGTGGAAATGAGAGCTGGACATATGGTATGTTAGATACGAGTTACTTCAGCGTGACACCAAACGGTCCCAAGCCCCTAGTTTCTCAAAAATTTGAGTTCTGAAGGAACAAAATGATGATTGCCTGTGGTAGTCAAATTAAAAAAGCAGCAACTCACTCTTTTTTTTCCTTCAGAAATTGACTTTTTGTATCCGTAGGAATAGTCTCCTCATTCTCTTTGTAATACAAAAACACACAAGCAATTCGAAATCTAATTACACCGTTGGATAGGGCGTTAAATTTACCATCTTTCTTGTGGTTATACAAAAATTTTTATAAGGTCGTGATGGATGAAAAATTAACTCGTAAAGTCATTTTTGTAAAATTGTCAAACTTCCTACTTTTTCTTTTGATTTTAAGGTTTTACTTCCACATGATTTGTCTCGTACCTCTACATAAAAAACTGCGCAAAGATCTCAGCTTTCTAATGGTATAATTTACGAATTAGGGGTGGAATTCCACGTCATTTTCCACGCTATTACACTGATTCCATCACCGTTGGTATGTGAAAGCTCAGTATTGAATTTTGGTAGGTCCGAATCTTTTTTTTTTTAATTTACTTGGTATTTATGCACGAATTGAATGCTCAATGGGGTAGTTGCATGATATTTTTTTGTATTTTTTCTGTGTAGAGAATCTTTATTGAAGTACGAATCTGCAAATAAAACTCCCGGAAACGCTTCCAAAAAATTTAGAGATTTTTTCGAAAAACGGGATTTCGGATTCAGGCGGGAAAACCAACACACGGCTTTGACACTGCGGGGTGGGGGCCACGTCACGGGTGTGAAGGGGGCCAAGAGCCCCTTCCTTTGCCCGGGGGGTCCTTTGATAGCAACCCTCTGTTGGGTTTGTTTACGTTCGTTTGTGGCAATAAAATTGGAGAATCACTCACACTTTGTGGTGCTTTCATACTGAATTTTGCTAGCTGTGCAATCGAAACATGTTGCATCAAAGATTTTGTTTCCTACTGGCATTCCCTCCACTGTAACTTAAACCTCATATGGTTGTGAAGAAATGCGGTGTTCTGGTGTTACTCGAGCCACAACCTCGCAAACTTGCTAGATTCTTCTAAGTTGGACATAACCAACATCGTTTTATTTCACAATTTACAAACACTCATTGGTACTACGTTGTACAGGATAATGACACTACAATGAAACATCCAATAAATGAGCAACCATTTGGATGAAGAAGTACTACACACAAGAAATCACTATTACAATTGACCTTTTACTATAAAAGTGTCAACTTACCTCACATAATTGGCTCCTTTTATTTCGGCGCTGACGAACTTGTTGTTATTGACGTAAAAATCGTACAACATGCCAATATTTATGTACGGAATATTTTCCAGGGAAGCTACCTCGAAACTCTAGTCGATGGCTCTCCTTTTTGGCATATTGACATTTTATGTCAATACTTTGGCACATAAACGAAAAAAAAGTTACGGTTGTTTTTCTGATGATTTCTACTTACAGCCAAGTTGTTCCTATCGAACTTCATCTTCGTCATTCGCGTTCGTAGAAAAATCGTTCACCATTCGTTGGAAAGCCCTACATTTACGCATAAATAATATTGTTGAGTTTCTACATTCAATGTTGAGTTTCTACATTCGAAAGAAAGAACACTCAATGACATCCAAACGGAAACTGAACTTTTATTGTTTACGCCAAACAATCACTAAGTAGCAATTGTATTCATGATGTTACGAATCCCTAACACTACTCCCTTCTTCTTCTTTTTTGGAATTTTTCTAATGACCCAGGTTATCCTCCTTCACTGGCAAGTCCCCTCTCGGAGAGATTCTGCCAGCTGATCCACCGATGGTCAATATCACTGCCCTTACCCCTCTTGCCAGCATCCGTCCTGGCTTCTCCAGCAATTTTTCCACTCGTCCTTTTCTCCAGAATCGATGTCTCGAGAAGTGGGCAGTTCCCAAGACATATTTTCGGAATACGACATCGATTTCGTCTAGGTCTACAACACTTTTTCTGCTCAGGAATATCTGACAGGAAAACCGGTTTCGTCACGATTGTTAAAGTAGTTGTGACTTCGGATTCTACACTTTGCTCGTTTAAACGCTTTGTCAATCCGGATAACGTGGAATCAGCCGCGGAATCCTCTATTTTATTGTCCAAATACAAAGCCTTGTCCAGCACTTCTTCGGTTTCTCGTTTAGCCATCAATCCTTTGTTTTTAGGGGTACACCCATCTCTCAGAAACGGGGTTACTGCTTGTCCTCCCTCAGGACATTCAAATGGGGCGAGGTGATGAGATACATTTTCCTGCTGGTTTCTAAGGATCTCCATCTCTTGCTCTACTCCCCCTAGTTTTTCTTGAACTTTGAAGCATTGAAAAGAAACGGTGGAAGTCTGCTGAGATTCGCCTTTCATCAGCTTTTCGATAATAGACACACTTTGAACATTTTTGAGTCTGATCAATTCCACATCTTTCAGCGTCAGGCTCCTTTGCAACTCGAAGTTTTCATTTTGCAGTTCGCGGGTTTTCTCAACTTCTTCCTCAAGTCTTGAAATGTATTTTTCGTTCCTGGCTACCAAATTATCCAATTTACTTTGGTGCTTCCTTACAGATTCCAAGACGTTTTTCAATTGCTCATTTTCTTTCAAAATTTCAGACTTTTCTTTTCGGACGTTTTTGATCTCTTCCAAAATTTCAAAATTTTCTTTTTGTGTAATTTTGATTTCACATGCTGCCTTTTTTGACAATAGCTCATGGTTCCTTTCCATAGTCGCTGTATGCGTCTCCAATGCTCTAATTTTGGCTGCCAATGAAATATTATTCTCTTCTTTTGTACTCAGTTCCATTTTCATTTTTGAGAACTTGTCGGCATGAAGCTCATTTTGTAGGACCAGTTGATCTTCTTTTCCAATTCCAGAACTGTTTTTCTATTGAGTTCCTCGTTGAGTTGAGATTCACTCAATGCATTTTTTAGTGAGATCACTTCCATCTTCATAACTCTTCTTTCCTCCTCAAAACCAACTTCCATTGTTTCGCATTTCATCTGATAGTTTTTGACTATCTGATATTTTTCATTAGTTTCTTCGGCCGACTTTAATTTTTCACTTGTGCTGTTGACACCTGGAAATTTTTTATATCCACGTAACGATGTGTCACAGTTGTTTGTAGTTAAGTAACAAGTATCGTTTTCTAACAATTTCAAACCTCCAAGTCGCTTTTCCTCTCTTTCTTTTTCATATGTTGCCAACTCCCTTGCTGCGTCCACGTTTTGAGAACAAAACACTGAGTGGAAATAGAGCACACCGCACTCGATGCAGCAACTCGTGTCCTCCTCTGCCCAGTTTTGGGAGAACGCCTGTCCGGAAGATCTCACGTGTCGTTCCCTTGGCCGCCTCCTCCTTGGTACTCGTTTACCGTCTCCTCGTTGGAACCCTGATGGTCCCCATTCCATCATAATCACCCAATGAGCCCGTTATCTCACCGTTGCCACCAATGTTGAGTTTCTACATTCAATGTTGAGTTTCTACATTCGAAAGAAAGAACACTCAATGACATCCAAACGGAAACTGAACTTTTATTGTTTACGCCAAACAATCACTAAGTAGCAATTGTATTCATGATGTTACGAATCCCTAACAATATACTGCCAAAACCGTTGTACTTACGGAAGAAAATGAGATATACCTACCCCTGAGTTAAAATAACTATCAACAACATTCGAAAGCAGATTGGGTAGGTAGCGGGAAAAAGTGAAGACATGTGTTGCAGACTCGTATGCAAGCGTTTATTAAAAGCTTCTTGAAACTTTACAGTGAACATTATCTTTTCCAAACCAATCAACTAATAAATTATGGTAAATACTGGTGTAAACTATAACAACTAACAACTGTAACAACTCGGACCGCACTACGAGAAAGGGCCACCCGAAAAACTGATAACGTGATAACTATGACCGTTAAAGCAACGGGGTTAATCGAAGTACCCCGCGCCGATGTACCCCCCGGGCATCGGCAAAACAGCCAAAATTTTTCAATTTTCAATTTAAATTTTCAATTAAATTTTCAATTAAATTTTCAATTGCAATTTTCAATTAAATTTTCAATTTAAACGATTAATTCAAACATAAAAAACCTGAAAAATATATTTCAAAGTTTTTTTAATCATCACCATCATTTTGCAAGTACATTTCAATGTTTCTGACTCGAATTGTCCTCGATTGCAGTGATCTCAACGCACTCTATCGTGAGATTCTCGTTTAGGGATGACGTAAGAGGAGTGGCCCGCCAACACTAAAAAGGATGGTACTTCTTTATTGAAATACGGCTAAACTAAATAGAATTTCGAACTGAAAACTGGTCCATTTACGTTTTTAAGTGCGCTAAATTCGAATCTGAAGTCAAAAACACGAAATTCCGACCCATGCAACTAACCCATTCTCGCAACTTTCTTGATTGTATGAAAAAAGGGATATCTCATAAAGAATAGCCTGTAGATTTGGAATAAAAATTAAAGATAAATTAATTATATTTTAGAGAAAGTAAAAATGATATTTATGAACAAAAATAATCTTTATCTTCATCGAAGTACGTTATTGACTAAACATAAATGAGATAATAAATTATCCTCCACTCCGTCTTTGACTTCGTTTGTCATTCGTCCGGATTCCTGTAATCACAAAGCAAAGTTTTTTGCAGCGTAGTAGAAAATAATTGAGGAATGAGCTGTCAGGAGACCATGCACATTATGTACTGAAGAAGGAGGAGGTCACATTGAGCACTTACTCTGAATAGGTAATGTGATGACCACTGCTTCAAATTTTGACATTCCTCAGTCACTTTGACATTCATTCCAAGCCTTAAGCCTTCATAGGGAGAGGACGGTTTGTCTTACAGATCTCTAGGTAGCCTCATTCGATTCTAAAAATTCAATTCAATTTTAATTCAGTGAAAAAACAATGCCTTCATGTCGACAGTTTTCGAGCTAGAGCGTTTTGAAAATTACAACCCCTATTTTTCACCCCTTACAAGTGACTGACATCCAAAGCTTCGGGGCACAACTGGACCCCAAATAGAGCCGATATACCAAATTTCATCAAAATCAGTCCATAGAAAATGCTGCGTAGTGACAGAAAATTTTGAATTTGAACCTTGAAAACAATTAAATTTTAGGTAGGGGTTAAACAAGTTTTTTCTTGCTCGATTCCAGTGATGTATTATTGAGTACTAGCTGAAAAGCCTACTAAAAGCAGGCAAAGACTATTCCTCCGACTCTCCTTCCGCCACCAACTCCCTCCGACTCCTCCCGCCCCCAACCCCTCCGACTCCTCTCGCCTCCGACTCCTCCCGCCCCCAACCCCTCCGACTCCTCTCGCCTCCGACTCCTCCCGCCCCCAACCCCTCCGACTCCTCTCGCCTCCGACTCCTCCCGCCCCCAACCCCTCCAGCCTACAACTCTCCCTCTGCAACGACCCCTCCGTGCATACGTACGTACGTACGTACGTACGGTTGGCGTTTTATATTATTAGATAATAAAACATAAGTTAAAACCAGCCTTATTAGAAAATTATTGATTATTTATTATGGGGTTATTCAAGAAAAACGAGAGTACACAGTCAACTAATAGTGACTAGTGACAATAATAGCAAGACTGCTCGTATTTTCAATTTATAATTTGTATTTTCAATTTATAATTTATAACAAATAATTTTAATAATTTTTTTCCTCTGTTTGCAGGTACTTATTGCCTCCTGGTTTGTTTGAAGCGTGGTAAATTTGTAAGTATCTAAGTAAGTATTTGTAAGTATTCCACCACACATGCGAGTTGTTGGTAATATAATATATTATATTATATTATATTATAATATTTCTAGAAAACGTAAAATTTGAGACATGCGTTAAATTTGGGAGAAGTTAATTAATGGCCGCGGAAACAACAACTAAATTTTTAACACTTGAAAAAAACTGAATTGAAATTTGTTTTTTAAAATTTTTGTTATTTGGTGTTTGGACTGATGGAAGAACAAAAACCCTTCTCCACATCAAAATTTGATGGTTACGTTTCATCCTACGTCAAAAACCAATCCCTAATAAAGGTTGAGTCGAAAAATATTCGTCGGAGTCCGTCCATACAATGTTTTTCACGAAACTCACCATCGCGTAAAACCAAAAAAATCATCTTGCATTACAAACCTGTCTTTCGAAGAAAATTGAATAGAACGCTCCAGTCTTCATTCGTGAACGAATAGAAAGAAAAATAACCGCAAACCGCTCATCATTCCCACGCCTTTAAAAGCCTATTCTTCGAAGACAACATTGAATTATTTTACGTCCGGGCTCTTTCTTTTATTTGTTCAATTAAATTTTTTCCTCTTATAGTTTATTTACTGTGGAATAGTGCATTGTTAGAGATCACGTGCACCGGAGTCAATATCCGTTAAGAGTTCCGAAAAAAAAAATCCCCACGCAGACACGCAGTCAGAGGAGTTTTTCCTTTCCATTAATTTCCGGTCTATTTCGTCGACTTATATGCAGAATCACAATGTACCAAATTTCAAGAAACTTGGAGGTTTTTTCTTAACTACGTGAAGTAAAAAGCAATCGTTGAAAAAAAAAACTTTTTAAAAAACAAGCTTTTATTAATTGATAATAATCAGCTCTATATCATAATAATATTTCATTGTCATCCGATCTATAAATTCATGTAAAATTTCAGCTCAATCGGAAACCGGGAAATGGATCAAATTTAATTTGCAAGATTTGATTACAGAACGATTTTTTAGACACAATTTTGCTCGGATAGTGTAAATTGTAAAATTCAATGATTTCGAGTGTGTCTGGCGAGGTAAAAATGATGAATTACTTGTAAGACCCGAGATGTATTGTTCAATAAGAGAATTGTGGGACAGAATTCAGTTTGATCGTAATTAATTAAATTTGAGTTGTATTGCGGGGCTGTACTATGGAGTTTTACAAGATAAGAGCCCTTCCAGAGTGATTTTTCGAAAACCGGCTCAACCAAGTAGGTACCTCTAGCGATAGTTGAATTTCATCGCCATCTAATATGGTTTGGTGCCGCAAGCCGCCGTTACCCCCAAATTTTAACATTAATTTGACTCTTATTTCGCGTTTTAGAGCTTTTTTCAACAATTTCATGGTGAACCGGGTTGATTTTGATGCAGTTCTGTGGAGAAGGTAGCTCCTAACGGTCCCCTCAGAATTTTGTCGCCATCGGACCAATTTTTGCAACTGGGAGACTGTATGGATCTGATCGAGATTAAATCGATGAACAATACATTCTGAGTCCAGTCTCAAACTATCCTTGAAAGTGGACCGAGAGGAATTTATTTTGAGGATAATGATTGTTGGTGGTGGCTCAATGGTGATGAAATGCATGGAAACTCTGAAAATTTAATCGAAATTGAACCGTAATTTTGTGAAGGCAAGAAAGACCACATAAAAAGAGAGAGAGAGAAAACAATTTATTGAAATAAAAATAGAATTTGCTACAAATAAGTCCGAGGAAGGATATTATTATAATTACCTAAAAAATAAGTTCATTTTTCATCAGAAATTCTGAAATTAATTATCTCTTTATCATGAGTGCTGCTCACTGCAATGTCTCCTGCATCTACAACATGCGTTGAAACATTAAAAAAAGTATACCTAATATCAAAAAAAAAGAGAGAGAAAAAAATTAGACCCTGAGCCTGAGAACATACTTACAGAGTTTTCCAAATAGTGTGGATATAAAATTCAAATTTACAAAAAAAATTATAATATTCCCGAATAAATCAAGATTTTTAAAAAATGAGTTGTTCAAGGTTTGAAGTATTTAATACGAGATTTCTACGAGATGCACTTTGAGAATATTTCAATGTTCTAAACTGAATCTATTCTACTACTAGGCACCTGAGTTGGTTCGAATGGCGTCTGATGTCCCAAATTAGGAGTCTATGAGAAAACCCGAAAATTAAACAATTTAGAGTCACACACTTGGCATGGAATTGTTCAAAAGCAATCATTTTAGGAAGGTGATTTCGGATATCAAAACGTGATATCCAACTGTTCCAATGTTGAAACAGTTCTGTCAGGAACGTCTCGAAGTTCCTTATCATATTAACCCTAATTGTACCATGGAGTCACTAGTGTCACCGAAAACATCTTAGGAACACCACAGCTGTCCCAAGTGTCACCAAAGTAACCAAAATTAAATTAAAATTTTAAACTTAGTGGACAACAGATTTTTTTGTGGGTTATTGGAAGTATCGGAATGGAATTATGACAAAAATGTCCGAAGAAATCGATGAAAAAGTGTGAAATTTTTTTATCAAAACTTTTTTTTTTTAATAACTTACAAATTATTCAATTTTTGGATTCTACATACCTTGAAACGTAAAACATCAAATTTCGAGTGGGGGGAGGGGGGGTTAAAATTTTTATCTTGCTTGATTCCAAAGGCTTATTATTGAAAATAATAAACCAAAATTTTTAAAAAAAATAAGCTCTATCCATTAAAATTAAAATTGCAAATTAAATCTACCTAGTAAATCTGGTGACACCTTGAGACAGCCGTGGAATTCATAAGATGTTTTCGGTAACACTAGTGACACCATGATCCAATTTAGAGTTAGGGTATTGAGGTTTTAATTAAATTGAAATTTTAAATTTAATAGATAGCAATTTTTTTGTGGGCTATTGGAAGTATCAGAATAGAATTATGACAAAAATTTCCAAAAAAAATCGATAAGAAAGGTTTAAAATTGTTGTTATATACTAACATATTTTTTTGATTTATAATAACATACAAATAATGGATTTAAAAAAATCAGCTCTACCCATTAATTTTTAAATTGTTGTTTAAATCTAGTTAATCTGGTGACACCTTGGGACAGCTGTGGAATTCATAAGATATTTTCGGTGACACTAGTGACACCATGGTCCAATTAAGGTTGAGGCTTCGAACTGAATGCTAGATTTCTAGATCTTGTTATCACAAATTAGTGTCCATCAACTTCCCACTATTCGCCTCGTAAGCATCTCATTCAACATATTTCAACTGACACCCAAGTGAACTTTATGAGAAAACCCAGCAAACATTAATCAGAGTCGCGTACATCGTATTTTTCCGTTTCAACCAGAAAAAACCCCTTCATTCTTTTCAACGCTCCCAAAAAAAAAAAAACGCCTCCTCACAAAGCTATCAAGAAAGTTTCTCTTTCGAAAATAAATCACACGGACAAATTGGACTCCTTCAGACCGTAAAAAGGAGGGAGAAAACACGACACGCGTGACAAAAACCCTATTTTGACACGAAGTTTATAACGGATACAAGAAGAGGTTCCCCTTTCAGCCCGAATGGAACCGTGTGTCCACTTATTGTATTCCAATCCCAAAACTTATATCGCCGTTTTGGGAAAAGGAAACGGAAGGGTAAAATGGACTTTTGGGACCCGGTATTTCTTTTTTTTTTTGGGTGTAAGTGGGTGGAGGGTATTTTTCTCGGTTCGGAGAAGGGATACAGGGAATAGGGGGGAGAAATCGTCTTTATTCTCCTTACAACTTCGTGGAGGACCGGACACCCATAAAAGCCCCTTTGGGGGGGAAGAGAAAACGGGGAACGATTCCTATTAGGTTCTGCTGGACAGGAGGTAGAACACGCTATTCCTCCCGCCACATTCTATTACCGGTTGTCACATTTTTTCTTTCTTTTATCCTCCCCTCTCCTTCCCATCATGTTCGCCCAGAAGTCGCAAAATGGTGGAGGAATGGGAAAAGGGACTGAATCCACTTTCCGTTCCAAAGTCCAACTTTCTACTCGCTCGATTTTTCTTGGAGGGAGTATCCCGAGGGGGAAAATTTTCGTGAGTTAGTAGGTATTACTGTAAGTACCTTTTTCTACACTCTTACTTTAGGTCTAGTCTTGAATAAATTGAGAAATCTAGATAGCGAGGAAGACAGAAGACCCACACAGTAGGAATGTGGTCCCTGAGTCACCTGGGCGATCACCCAATCATCGCCAATCATTGTCAAAGTAATGGGTCGCACCCAACCCAAGGAGACTGGATGCAACCTGGAAATGTCTGCGTATGGGTTCTGTGCGACCCATGCTTTTTTTTAGCCTAGTTATTTTGACATCGATATGTCTTAGTTCTGGGGGTCATTCCAAAATTTTCGACACACAAAACATCGTTTTTTTCTGATGCTGTTGAACTTAGGAAGCTAAAATTTGAGAGATAGGGTCAATGGAGAATGCTGAAGGCGCCTGAGTGGTCACTGATAAGCTGAGTGAGCTCCAAGGCCATTTCCTCTCCTGTTGAACGCAGAAACCTGAAATTTGACAGGCAGGGTCAATGGAGAATGCTGAAGGCGCCTGAGTGGTCACTGATCAGCTGAGTGAGCTCCGAGGCCATTTTCTCTCCTGTTGAACGCAGGAAGCTGAAATTTGAGAGGGCGGGTCAATGGAGAATGCTGAAGGCGCCTGAGTGGTAATTGATCAGCTGAGTGAGCTCATCATTTAAATTGCCATCATAAGACATATCCATGTACAGATGTATCTGCATGCAGTGTAGATACTCGTTTTTTGACTTCAGATTCAAATTTAGCGCACTTAAAAACATTTCTGTACCAGTTTTTCCATCCCTTTAGAAATAGAACACGAAGTAGTGAAGCAGGTACTTGACTTTACTGAAATCCAAACCACTCAGAAATAAATAAACAACCAAACCTTCTCCGTGAAACCTTTGTTTTTACATAAACAAGGCTGCCAACTCTACTGACTTTCCCGACTTCTCCCGATTTTTAGTTGTAAATTCCACGTTCTTTTGTACTTGTTCCATCACTTATATGTAACTGCCGGCTAATAGGTAATTGTTGCTTCCAATTTTTTATTGCAGTAAAGCAATTGTTCAATTTGGAAAATGAGAATGTTCAATGATGTTCACCTTTTGGGGAATATCTTTGCGGATCTCTCGGACACTGTCTCATGCTTTCTGTACATCAAGAACTTTGACGTGGAGTTCTCTCTTTTTCCTAGTAGCTTCAACCATAAGTTTGTTGATTCTCACCACACCACATTCAGTGCGTGTCCATCAGAATCTTTGCAGAGACCTTTTTGTTGCTCAACAAAAGTAACTGAAGAATCCAATCGCTCTCCAATAATTTTGTGGAACTGTCCTACTACACTGATGGGACTGTAATTGGGCGGTGTTGCTTGCATGGTTTTTGTTTTGTTTTTTTTTATCATCGTAATTCGAGCTAGTAAGAGAGAAGAAACAAAAAAACAACGTTGTGTTGAAAAACAACGTCCTCAGGCTGTGGGGGAAAACTCTTTTATCCCTGCCTGTCATCAGGAGGCAGTCGTGGTTGGTTCTAAAATCCGAAGTTCTTTATCCGTTATTGAACGACGAATTCCAAGGTTTCCTACCTTCGTTGGTGAGGAAGCAAAGTGAAACCAAGGCACCAGTACGTTATCGAACTAGGCACCTAGTTTTTGATTCCTCTAAAAATTCGCAATCTTAAAATCTAAAAATTCCTAAATCAAATTCTCGAGGCAAGGTGGGAAACCAAACGCTTGTAATCTCGCATTCTTCTTACGTACTTGCACCCGCTGGAAGAAGTTGCATCCGAAATGGCAGGATTCCCTCCTCAGTACTGCATTTTTATCAATACCAGGTAAGAAGAGGGTTCCAATCGCCTTATAAATTACAGACAGCTTTCCCCGACCGCATCATGTGCCTGCTAATCATGGGTCTTCGAAAGAAAACACCCCATTTTTCAATTATCTTATCTAGTAAAATTTAGGTCGGGAAGACTGAGTGGAAAACGATGATATTGCACAGTGCTTTGCAGGTGGTTTGAAACTTATTGTTACTACAAACCTGTACCGAACAAGGTTACGTCCAGTGCCAATGGGTCGCCCACGACCCATTTCATTGCTAATTACCTAATTAGGCTGGGGAAGTGAAACTTTGCATGGATCATAGATTGGCAAGTAGGAATTGAATGGGAGACGAAAACATTTTTTTTTTTTGTCAGAAAAAAATGGCACTCGAATATTCAAGAAAAAAGGAATTTTCCAGTAATATCTAATACTGTAGTATTACTAAAAAATTAATTTTTTAAACTGATTTTTTGTTCCGTTTGCAGCTCGGTCATTTGATACAATTCAGAGAAATACGATTTTCAGTGTTAGCTATTATCTATTAGTTGTCAGCCACAGCTATAGCTAACAGCTTTAGCTGCCCCTGACAGCTGAATCATCTCAGCTGTACGTTACTGATCGTCAATAGCTAATAGCTAAATTTATCTTTTAGCTATTAAAAAAAGTTATAAGCTAAATTATCTATCACTTGAAAAATTTACAAGCTGATAAATTAGTTAGACAATGGCCAACTGTGTTGCCCAGTATGGGAATACAGTCTGGGAGCCGCCATGATGGTTGGATCAGGGCCCGGCCTGGTAACTCACGGCTGGGCTCCTCTGCCTTTGTGCCTTGGATATTCTCTTCTTCTTCATGTTTGTTATTATCGTGCCCTGTCCTTTTGTCGTGCATCCCAGTGTTGTTTCCCCGTATTTGTTCCCTATTCAGGTACTTGTAATTGACTATAATAGTTACAACAAGACTCTATATAGACTATATAGACAAGACTATATAGACTACAATTATTGTCAATGCACATTGTGCGAAATGACGAGTAAAACGTTCATCCATAAGAAACACTCGGTATTCACGGTCATTATACTTCTCATACAGAACTACAACACTCAAAAATAGCTCCAGCTAGACTGGACAATAACCAAAACTGCAACAGTTCAAATTAGAGTTTTTCCAAAAGTGGAATAATATATTACGTGAGACCTATCAAGAAAACGTTTTCTCCAAATTGAATTCTTTTGTACAGTAATTGTCGCTCTAAAACTGAATTTTGTTGGGTGCTGAAATCTGAAATGTGCCGGTTGAGTACTCATCTACATCTGGACCCGGAAGCTGGATCGGGCAGATATTAGTTGTCGTTTCGACCTCGTGGGGCGTCTCTCCCTCTTTTATTGAGTTTCCTCGGCAAATTGAGTTTCACAGCTGATAAGAAGTCGGTAGGAAACGGGCGGCACACGAGATTTCATCCAATAACTCGGTTCAAGACGGCGAAGATGCGATTGCGATCTCCAGGACTTTTCCGCCACCAGCCACCGAGAGGACTGACGGGGCGAGAAGGGGGTTTCGATTGAGAAACAATCGCGACTCGATATCGCGATTCAATCACACCTGAGGTTCGAGTCGAAACGGACAGTTTGGGCGTGACGTGAGGTGATAAAGGGATCTTCCAGATTGAGTGTCACTCCGTACTTGAGATTTCTATTGGAAAATTCCACCACCCCAAATATTCACCTACAGTCAGGCTCTTACGACTCTATAATCCGAATTTTGCTGAGATATGTAAAAGACATGAAAAAACGTCTGCCAAGTGGGTGTGGCACATAGCTTCCTCGTATCCATAACCCGATTATATAGATGATCCGATGCGTAGTAGTTAATCTCAAAACATCCATCTCTAAGTACCTTTCACTACCCTTATAGGGGACCATCTACACGCTACTCTGGATAATCCTAGAAAATTTCATCAAATTCGGATGAAAAATGTAAGTGAGTCACTACTCAAAAAATCCAAAAATATCTTGGCACTACTGGGAATCGTACCCGAGACGTCTCTTTTGTCAAAAATGACTCGCTGTAGATGTGCTACGGGCGCCAGACAGTAGGTTGTGTAGAATTTGAGGTTGTGACGTACGCACGGCTGTTACACGGATTTTACGTTCGCGCATGCGCATCGGCTACTATTAGTCCGGGGGTGATGATTTTCATAGGGGACCATTTACAATCTAATCCGCATAATCCCTGAGAATTTCATTGAAATCGGATGGAAAATGTAGAAGTTATGGCCGTTACAAGGAATTCACGTTTGCGCATGCGCAGTCGCTTCTATCAGTCCGGGGATAATGATTTTCATAAGGGACCATCTAAATAATAATCTGTAACATCTCTGAAATTTTCATTGAAATCGGATGGAAAATGTAGAAGTTATGGCCGTTACAAGGAATTCACGTTTGCGCATGCGCAGTCGCTTCTATCAGTCCGGGGATGATGATTTTCATAGGGGACCGTCTACACACCAACCCGCACAATCCCTGAAAATTTCATCGAAATCGGACAATAACTTCGTATAGTTATGGGCGTTACAAGGAAATCATGACAGACGGACAGACACACAGACAGACAGACACACAGACAGACAGACACACAGACACACAGACACGGAACCAAAAATGTTCAGAAAGGTCTAAAACGCAAAACGCGAGTGAAAATTTTGATTTTGGAGAACTTTTTTTTTTCATCCTTGAAAAGTGAAAACAAAGCTTCCGCTACCTTGGTAGACTCGGAAGCAATAAATACAATTTATAATTTGTTTTTTAGACAGATTAAAAATTTATTAAACATTTTAGAAGCAAAAAAATTGAACATGGACTCCAGTAGTTGTCGAAACGTAAGGAATTTGCCAAAATTTCAAATTGGTGTGCCAAAAGTTTCAAATTTATTTATGCCAAAGGTATTTTTTGCGTGTATGAAAAAATAAATACGATTTATTATTATTACTGTACTAATATCAGAAATATTAAAGAACTGGGGTGATCAAAAATATCGAGCGAACAAATTCGGATTAAAAGCATTTTATGGGATTTTTCTTTCTTACAATACGGATATGAAATTTTTGTGCACTTGACGTGCTCAATACGCAGAAGTGTTCTTTTGGAATGAATTTTTGTCACAAAACTAGATTTTTGGCGAAGCTCCGTAACATACGTACTCCCTCTCTACGGCTTTTTTAGGACGTCCCACAGTAAGACTTGGGCGTCCTTATGCGATTAATCTATGGTAAAGTTGGACAACACTCAACAGAAAAAAAATAACTACACACTAATCCGTTTTAGACCATTCTGAGTTCAAACCCGTGAAAAAAAATTGGTTGCCTGTAAAGTCGGTATACGGGCGAAAGTTTTATTACGTGACAACGACTTTGAGTGGTAAAATAATTTTAATGTTAATATTCATTCGTATAGTAGGAAGAAGGATAATATTATTATTATAATAAATTTTTTTATAATAATAATAATAACAGGAGAGAAAATGGCCTCGGAGATCACTCAGCTGATCAGTGACCACTCAGGCGCCTTCAGCATTCTCCATTGACCCTGCTTCTCAAATTTTAGCTTCCTGCGTTCAACAGGAGAGAAAATGGCCTTGGAGCTCACTCAGCTGATCAGTCACCCTTCAGGCGCCTTCAGCATTCTCCATTGACTCTGCTTCTCAAATTTTAGCTTCCTGCGTTCAACAGGAGAGAAAATGGCCTTGGAGCTCACTCAGCTGATCAGTCACCCTTCAGGCGCCTTCAGCATTCTCCATTGACCCTGCTTCTCAAATTTTAGCTTCCTGCGTTCAACAGGAGTGAAAATGGCCTTGGAGCTCACTCAGCTGATCAGTGACCACTCAGGCGCCTTCAGCATTCTCCATTGACCCTGCCTCTCAAATTTCAGCTTCCTGCGATGAATAGGAGAGAAAATGGCTTTGGAACTCATTCACCCTCTCACTCGCTCTCATTGTGAGCGCATAACGTGAACGGAGCGTAACGCAGTTTCTTGAAGTGTCACCCGGCAAACCAATTTATAAGACGTTGTCACGTCAAAACCATAGGTGTATGTCTGTGTGTGTGTGACAAAATCTGGTGTCGTCTGCCTAGGCCTTAGTTTTCAACCGATTTTCGTGGTTCTTTTTTTGTTCGACGCGGAAATCTATCTAGTTGTGCACTACGTCGGCGGAATTCCGAATTTTTCCGAAAAATGCCTTTTATGGGGGGAAAGGGGGGGTTAATGCTCAAAAAACGTGCGTTTTGGGGCATAATGTTGTGTACTCTGCCCAGGCCTACATTGTCAACCGATTTGCGTGTTTCTTTTTTTGTTCGACTCAAAAATCACCCTAATTGCACACTATATCACCAGAGTATCAAGATTAGCGTAGGGAGGGGGCGAGTGGGGGGATAATTTTCCCAAAATATCCAATTTTTCGATATTTTGGTTCCTTTATAGCTTACTAATTGCACCCGAGCTTTGAAATTGAGGAAAATTTCTCATTATACCTCAGGATTTTCTTGGATTTTGGTTTATTATTTTCAATAATGAACCTTTGGAATCGACCAAGAAATTTTTTTTTTTAACACCCCCTCAAAATTTGTTGGTTTACGTTTCAAGGTACGTAGAATCCAAAAATCGAATAAAAATTTTCGCCGTACGCGGCACTTTCCCCACAGCATTGACCGATTTTGGTGAAATTTGGTATGTAGGCTCCATTTGGGGTCTAGTTTTGCCCCGAAGATTTTGGTTGATTTAGGTCACTTCTAAGGGTTGAAAAATAAATTTTGAAATTTTGAAAACGCCCTAAGTCAACAAATTTTGATATAAAGGTATTGTTTTTCCATCAATTTGAGATAGTATAGAATTTTTAGAATTTTTTGAGACCGTGCGGAGCTCTGTAGAACAAACCGTTCGCTCCCTACGAGAATTTAAGGGTTGGACTTACTATGAATCAGAAACACGAGTGTGAATCGCAAAAGAGGCCTAATCTCCGTTCAAATTTTAGCTGACCGAAATGCGATAGTTTTTTTCCTCATGTTGGATGATTTCCTCATGTTGGATGTTAGTGGCTTTGCAGACGAGTGATCTATATACGAGAAGATAGATAATACGTAGAAAGATAATAAACCATTGTGTAATAATTTGCAGCGTTTTCTCTGTACCACCGTGGAACTAATAGTGGTGCCAGGACACCATGAACTGCCTTTTTTTTTCTTTTTTTTTCCACCTGGAATACGGATGTGAAGGGGACTGCCTACCAAAACTAATAGATGAAAGTTCTTCAAAATTTGAATCGAATTTGAATCGAAAATTTGAATTTGATCGAATTTAATTCGATGTTAAATCGAGTGAAAAAGTTTTATCGCTTACCACTTGGTTTAAATTGACCTAATGCTTATCCAATGGGACGTCCCCTGGAATGCATGCATTACTTAACAATATGTTTGGTTGGTAAAATTGCGCATAAAAAGAGTCCAAAACCGTGATATGCGGATGATCCATCTAGTACATAATTTCTTGAGATGAGCTCTGACAAGCAAGAAATGAAAAGTCTACATGTGGAAATAGTATCCAGGGGAAGATGAGGGAAGAAAAACTGCAATGGAACTGGTCCATTAATGGTGATAGATTTGTACAAAAACATAGGGAAACTGTTCCCAAGGCAGAAAGAAATTATCCAAAAACAAGAAGTAAGAAATTATCCAAAGTAAGAAATTTGTTCCACACCGATTTGAAGAACATTGTTCCAAATGAATTCATTGAGAAACAATTGAATATCACAGTCACTCGTATACTACCCGTGCAAACTCGTGGTAGGTACCTACAGACGTTCACTTCTGAAGGTTCGAAACTGCAAATCGATACTCGGTTGAGGAAAATACGGCCTCAGGTGTTGACGTGGGAGAATCGAGATGAATCGAGAAACGGCAGATGGAATATCGTCGGTCCGCGAGAGGGTTTTTGCTCGAACAAGAAACTACGGGAAGGATGAATTTCTTATGAAACTCCGACTGGGAGTCGAGTTTTTACTCCCTTTTCGCAAATATCCCCCCCGAGGAGGTTACTGGTTATTCGCAGTCCACTCCTCTGCGGAAAGAAAAGTACGCCAAGTGGGGTGGGCAGTATTACTCTCATAGAATAACATGAACACACGAGTGTAGAATTGGTTGTTGTATTGAACTGTAATTTACCGTAATTTAACTTTCACGTTAATGTTGGAACTTTTCTTGTCAACAATAAGTAGGTAACACGATTGTGAAGAAGTTCGAGATGATTGATCAGATTTTCCCTCTGAAAATTATAAACCGCAAGTCAATTATCTATTCAGTATGGTCTGTTTGGAATTGAAGTATCAAAAGATAAGAATAACAATAAAATATCAAAATTTATAGCCATTGGTTTAAAAATCTTGAATTTGACTTGATAAATCTTGAACTTTGTATAACAAATCTTGAATTAGAGTTAAAAAAATCTTAAATTTGGATCAAAAACTTGAATTTGATTTGAAAATTTTGAACTTGGTGTAATAAATCTTGAATTTGAATAAAAAATTCCTAAATTCGGGTTCAAAGTATTGAATTTGACTTGACAATTTTTGAACTTCATATACCAAATCTTGAATTTGAATAAAAAAGTCCTAAATTTGGAGTGAAAATCTTGAATTTGGTTTGGAAAATCTTTAACTTGGTATAACAAAGCTTAAATTTGAATTTTTAAAAATGCCTAAATTTGGAACAAAAATCTTGAATTTAGCATGACAAATCTTCAATTTGGTATTAAAATCTTGAATTTAATTAGGAAAATCTGGAAATTGGTATACAAAACTTGGAATTTGAACAAACAATTCCTAAAGTTGGACTGAAAATCTTGAATTTTGTTTTAAAAAATCTTTACAGTGGCTTGAAAAATCTTAATTCGGTATTTACAATTCAAAATTTGGTTTGGAGAATCTTGAATTTGAATAGAAATATCCTAAATTTGGAGTAAACATTTTGAATTTGTGTTTAAAAATATTCAATTTGGTATTAAAAATCGTGAATTTCAAATTTAAAAAATCTTAAATTTGATATGAAAAATCTTGGTTGGTTAAAAATTTTGAATTGGTCTAAAAAAGTTGAATTTGGTTTGAAAAATTTGAATTTGATTGGAAAATTCTAAATTTGGAATAAAAAATCTTGAATTTGGTAAGTATGAAAAATTTGAATTTGACTAGAAAAAAATCATGAAATTGGTTTGAAAAATCTTGAATTTTAGTTGAAAAATCCTGAGTTTGGAATAAAAGCTTGAATTTGGTATGGGAAATCTTGAATTTGTTTTGAAAAATCTGAATCTGACACTGAAAACAAATGGGTTCGGAAAAACTCGAATTTGGTTAGAAAAATCTTGAATTTGAGTTAGAAAATCCTAAATTTGGTTTAGGAAATTTTGTATTTGACTAAAAAATACCTGAATTTGGCTTGGTAAATCTTTAATTTGACTTGGAAATTATATAAATATGTTGAAAGAAACGGATACATAATTATATCGTTTTGTGTTTGTTAGCTATCCTATTTGAGGAAATCTTGATTCCTCACCTTCTTCAGTGCAATATGGTGGAGTCCGAAGCCTGTAAATGATTTTCCCGCGCTTTCTGCCCAAAACTATAAATACGGACGTTGAGTGAAGATATACAACTCAACGAGTGTGAGTGGCCACTCACACTCAAGCCTCGTCCATGAATTCCACCCGGAAGGAACATAAAAAGGAATTCTGCCCATAAAAACCGAGATCATCCTCGGTCTCGCTCTAGACGACCGTTCATTTTCATAGCTAGATCCCGACTTTTACGACGTTTTCGACAAATGAGGGGGTCGACACTTTCACAAGGTGTAAATAATAACGTGTGTACGTGTAAATATTTACGAGAACGTGTAACTGCGAACACCTTCCAGTTTGTACTTCGGGGAAAATTGTAAAAACCCCACCGTGAGATCGCGTTACGGTTTTTCCAGCCGCATTCTCCTCTCAAAAGGAAAATCTCGCGATAGAAAAACGTTGAGAGGAAAACGATCGTTTGCTTTTATTTCTTTCTCGACGGGATTAACCTTATAAAACGGGTTTTCGTCGGCAAACAGCCACCTTTAAGACGCTCCCACCTGAGCCTTGTACATCCTGCGGGATTGAAAGATAATTTCTTGTTACCTGTTTTTTTTATATCCGAGTTACATCGAAAGGATGAAAATCCTCTCAAAGTGTTTTCCACCAGAAGGTCTTTGCGGAGGAAAAATACGGATCCGGTTTTCTTCGTAGGTATCAGAAAAGTGTTGATTGAATCTCAAAAAAAGTCCATTCGTGCAGCATGAGTTAATGAGCGAATTTTCGAAGAAATCTTAGAAGCTCGAAGAAAATCGAAATATTAGCTACATGAGAGAGCGTCACCATATTAGAATCAGCCTTGCGTATGTGGCATATAGCACGAATTGTTAAAATTATACAACAAACCACTTGGTTAAAAATTTTGAACACCTCAAAACTCTCCTCGTCACCACAAACGGCCCAGTATCCACACAGCGACAGAAACTGATCGAAATCTGTAAATAAACTGATCCAAAGAGTAAGAAAAGAAACTGCTCAAAGTCGTGCAAAACTGATCGGAATGGTAAGAAATTGATCCAGATGGAGTATCTGCCGATACCGATCGAAAGAGTGGAAAGATTAACCGATCAAAATGGTGAACAATAAATTTAAAGAATGAGAAGGGAAACTAATCGAAATAAAACGAAACATACAAATGATGGAAAATCTATTCCAATTGTGAGGTGGGAAACTGATCCAAATTGTAGAAAAACTAATCAAAATGGTAAGAAAATGATCTAAATGGCAGGAAATTAAATTAAAGAATGAGAAGGGAAACTGGCCCAAATCGCAGGAAACTGACCCAAAGAGTGGAACGTGGAACTGATCTGAATGGTAGAAAAATGATTCAATTGAATTGTCCAGTGGTGAAGGGAACTAAGTGCAAAAATGCCACTTTTCAGGAGAAGCAAAAAACTGCTTAGTTTAACTAAAGCGCTCGATTTTGACCCAGTTTTTTTTCTTTTGGAAGGCCAATAAAAGTTAAGTTCAAGCAACATTGAACTGCCGCAAAATTTAGAGGGGGATAACAAAAAAAAATGTTAATTTTGGGAACTTAGTGCCTTTCTCCACTTGATTACCTGGGCATGAAGGAAATTAAGACCGAATATAACGAAATATCTTTATTTGAACGAATAACTTTGTAAACGTATTGAATATTATGTATATAGATTGTCATTTCGATTTTTTATATTTTTTTCTTCATTTTTCTCCATTTTTTTCTCACGTTTGTTCTACATCTTCTTGTTCCTGAGTTGGCCAAGCCAGTATTTTCTCATAAAATTTTTAAACGCTTCAGGGACATACTGTATTAGTTTGCCAACATTCTCCAACTTCTTGGCGCTAAATAAACGTGTATCTTTGTAAAAAGTTGGGTGACTAAGCTATGATTTTTTGGTAGGTGCTTACGAACATGGCACACTCTTTCCACTATAACTGGTGTACTGAAAGCCTTGCAGTCTTTTTTTCTTAATTACTTGACGTTTATGTCCAGCCTAATTTCTTATACGTTTGGGACCCATTTAAAAAAAATGAATCGCTCGGTTGAGAAACCGCGAATAAAAACAATGCTTAAAAGCACACACGAACAGTACCTCAACATAGGAGAAAGCAGACTGAGGTGAAAAAGTTCACGAAACTGCCTAGTATAATAAGTTTGTTGTTTATTGAAGAGAAACGATGTACTTTGATCAACGGACATGCCCGCGGAGACCCGTCATCAGGTGGTGAAGGGCACACTTAGATCTTTTCTCCACGAAACGCTCGGTGGTGGAGACGAATATCTGCAAATCTGAAGCGAGAAATTAGTTCTTTTCACCACCACATGATGTGTCTTGCCGAGGAGAACCCAAATCAACAATAAAAAAAATTTCGATATTTTGCACTTAGTTCCCTTCACCACTGGCCAATTCAATTGTAAGACACCGATTCAAAGTTTTCTAAGGGAAACTGACCCAAATATTAGGGTAGTGATTCAAAGAATTGGAAAGAAAACTGATTTAAACGCAAAGTATGAGAAGGGAACTGATCAAAATTGAAGGAAACTGATCCATTCGAGAGTAAACTCGAGTTTTCTTCAAGTTTCCCGCAGATGAAGTAAATAACTTGGAACAACATCCTCCATATCTAAGCTGAGGAAACTCGCCTTTGAATAACCGCGTATCTCCAAGGTCAAGGACAAGTTCGAAGTGGAGTCGGGAAGGATCTTAATGCGATCTGATCGCGGAGTTCGTGTCCGACTGAGAACGTGACTATTTGAGACAATTCGTGACTCCTCATTTTTGCTCGAATTTGCTCAGGAAGCACCAGTTGCGGTGCAAAACCGCCTTTTATTCTGCAGTCGTTCATATCGCTCATATACCTGGAAAAACCTCTTAAGACCGAAGTGGTGAACTTTTCAGGAGATAGAAAAAACGCTGCAAATTATTGTCCAAAGGTTTATTACGAATTGAGGATTACAATTTATTGTTCACCATTTTGACCGGTTAATCTTTCCACTCTTTCGATCGAATCGGCAGATACTCCATCTGGATCAATTTCTTACCATTCCGATCAGTTTTGTACGACTTTGAGCAGTTTATTTTCTAACTCTTTGGATCAGTTTTTTTTTTTTTTTTTTACAGATTTCGATCAGTTTCTGTCGCTGTGTAGATACTGGGCCATTACGATTAATTATCATTCTTGTATCACTTTCAACTACCAGTATCCCACTTGTACTGGGCCTTGTAGTAGTTAGTTACTACTCGTAAGAGTTAGTTACTACTCGTAAGAGTTAGTTAGTACTCGTAAGAGTTAGTTAGTACTTGTAAGAGTTAGTTAGAACTCGAAAGAGTTAGTTACTTCTTGTAACAAGTAGGTACTACTCGTAACAGTTATTACAACTTGTAAGAGTTAGTTACTACTTGTAACAATTAGTTACTACTCGTAACAGTTAGTTACTACTCGTAAGAGTTAGTTACTACTCGTAAGAGTTAGTTAGTACTCGGAAGAGTTTAGTTAAGTACTTGTAAGAGTAGTTAGTCAACCTTGTAAAGAGTTAGTTAGGAACTCTTAAGAGTTGAGTTAGTACTCGGTAAAAGAGTTAGTTTACTCTCGTGAAGAGTTAGTTAGTACTTGTAAGAGTTAGTTA
>CM019173.2:15380519-15430992 GCA_009739505.2 Apolygus lucorum
GTCGGAACCATTCGGAAGTATCACTATTTGATTCAGCGTAGAAATTACATAGGAAATGATACCAAAATCGTCAAGCCATCTTGAGGTCGAGGGGGACCAGAAACCGCTTAAAACACTGGATTTGCTTGTAAAACACACGTTTTCGGGCATTCAAACTTCATTTACTCTTCTAATTTGAATGTTAAAAAGAAAAATTGATAGACCGTTGGAAAGCTGAGATTCTGGGCAAGTTTTTTCCGTTGAGTGCCCGCCGATACGGCTGTTTATTACATAAGATGAGTCAGCCTGAAAAATGGTGATTTTCGAGAAAGTTTCAAATTTCTGACTGACCAATTTATTCACTTATACGAAAGGCTTAAAAAGCTTTTGTGTCCTGATGAACTGATAGGAAATTTAACGTTCTTTCCAACGGTATACTCATATTTGAGTTTATCCAGTAAATTGAGGGAGTTATGGCCGTTTTAATGGCTCAAGGTCGAAAACACGAACAAAATCTTAAAAGTGAAAAAAGTATAATTTTAAAGCGTTAAAAAAAAAAAATGTCAGGAGACAAAAAAGTTTGCAAATTAGTTGTAGAATCGATCCTTGAAGTTTGGTCCTCGAGTTAGGGTGACACCCTGTATACGCCTTGGAAGACCACTGTAGTAGTACGCCTATCACAGTAGGCCTCTTAGCTGTAATATGTACCGATTGGTCAACCTTGATTACCCAGATGGTAACTTTAGTTTCCCATTAGAACCTCACATTCACATTAGAATTAGCTTACTACGCATTCACATTATTGTTCAGCTTCCGAAAACTGTATTGGTTTTTTTATTTTCAATAATGAACCTTTGGAATCGACCAATAAACTTTTTTTTAACCTCCCCTCGAAAGTTGTTGGTTTACGTAGGTTGATGTAGGTCACTCGTAAGAGTAGAAATTTTGAAAACAAAAAAAAACTCAGAAAATGTTGATTTAAAGGTATTGTTTTTCCATCAATTTAAGATAGTATTTAATTTTTAAAATTTTTAGAGAGCGCGGAGCCCCGTTTTTTTTGCAATTGTGGAGTTGCGCAACTTGCAGCGTTCAAAACGCCAGGTTGCGCGCAATAAAAAAAAATTGGTTCGTGTATGAATTTTTCATGAAATTTAACGTAGAATCCGAATCTGTAATAAAAAAAGGGGGGGGGGGTTCATTTGAAAAAATGAAGTTAGAGTCAATTGCGCGCAAGTATTTTGCGCGAAAGTATTTTTCCTGAATTCCTCACAAAAAATCATGAAGAATAGCTCTGGTCCCAATTTTTTACGCTGTACTTTGGGGAAATGAAGGGGGTGTAACTTTTTCTTGAAACACCCTGTACCTATATAGAAAAAATAAACCTTTGCGTAATAATTTGCAGCATTTTTTCATCATCAGGACTAAAGGGCAGGCGAGCATTAGGATGTAATTTTGGCTGACCCCAGTCCCGATAGTTGACAGTTCGTCGTACCCTGAGACCTTTTGGACACCATCTTATTCACATTGGAATTCCACTCAGTAGACTACACCCGCACATCCGTGGATGCTAAATAACCAAGGATTGGAGAGGTCCACGTATGTTGGTACTATGAAGTTTATTGGGTGGCTGATGGAGGGTTGAATTCCCAACAGTTGGTAATTTTCCTTCCCCCTGCAGTGTCATGCGTTGGAACTGAGGGTATTAAAATTTCAAAGTCTACATCGACGTAGAAATTAAGAATACTTCCATAGTGTGTGTTGTGGTGCTCGAGGACCTTTTCCCAGGAAATATCTACTTGAGTTGAATTGAAAAATTAAGCTTACTTGAGCTTCAGGATGACCAAGTCCCTCGACATTAGAAGGTCCTGTAACAAAATAGACTCAGTTATATGCTGATTTCAGCGCATTAATTGTGATATTGAGGATGAAAGGATACAATAGGTTAACTTGATATCGGAGCCTATAATACACTGAAGACCAAAAAAAACCGGCGCAGTTGAATTTTTTCCAAAGAATCAAGTTAAAATCACTAACAGTTGGGTTTGAGTCAATCGTAAGGTCAATAATAACGTTCACAGAGATTACGTGCCAAGATCCATCCATGTTTTCCCTCAACTATCCAGTTTTTTTCCTGTAATGCTCTCTTGAATTCACGATAGAAGCCTAAAGGACGAAAGATGACTTTTCGATAGTCTGCCTTCAGTGCGGTCAACGCAAGCCTTTCTTGTCATTGTGCCTCAAAAATTAATTTTCTCGAACTTGTTCCTTTTCAATTAAGTTTTTCATAAATTTTTTATTTTTTAAAAAATAAAGTTTACCCGCCGTTTAAATGGTTTTAGACGCGTGTGTGGTTGCAAGACTTCATATGCCAGCGTTATGCAGCCGGAGCCCTTGGGATGCCCAAAACAACAGTTCGACAGGCAGTTAAGAGGTACTGTGAAACTGGTAGCTACACCAGAAGGCCGGGATCAGGGCGTCCAAGGGCGACGGATCCTGCTGACGACCGTTTTATTGTGATGCAAACCCTTAGAGACCGCACCCTTAGACAGCTTTTGAGACCTCTCACCGGCTACGTGCTGCTCGGGGTGTCGATGCCAGCGTTCAAAAGAAACGCAGATGGCTTGCTGATGTGAATCTTCACTCCAGCACATTCAGCGATGGCCTCTGAAACACGTGGAGGTCCGTCCTTGCCTCTAAAGAAATTCCTCCCCATACTATCACTGATCCACCACCGAACTGCACTCTTCCACCGATATCACACTGAGCATATCGCTCGCTTTGTCTTCTCCAAACCAGAACTCGTGCATCTGAAGTTTACAGATTAAATCTGGACTCATCAGAAACCAAAACATCATAATTTCTCCCTTGCGAGGGAAAAACATTAAATCATGTTTAATGTTTTGTTTCCGATCACTCAGCTGATCAGTGACCACTCAGGCGCCTTCAGCATTCTCCATTGACCCTGCTTCTCAAATTTCAGCTTCCTGCGTTCAACAGGAGAGAAAATGGCCTTGGAGCTCACTCAGCTGATCAGTGACCATCTTGGTACAACTAGACCCCAAATGGAGCCGATATAACGTGGTAACTAAGAAATCGGTCCGTGGTAACTAAGAAAAAAAAGCGTTGCAGATTTACGTGTCGGAATTCACAGAATGACCCCCAGCCCTAAAACATTAAACATGTTAAAAAGGAACGGAGGCCCAATGTGCCTCAGTCCAAGGAGTGTGATTTCTAGCAAATTGAAGACGAGCCGTTCGGTGTGCTGGGGTGAGTAGAGGACCTAAAGCTCGTACTCTGGAGTGAAGATTCACATCAGCAAGCCATCTCGTATCGTTTGAACGCTGACATCGAAACCCCGAGCAGCACGCAGCCGGTGAGAGGTCTCAAAAGCTGTCTGGGTGCGGTCTCTAAGGGTTTGCATCACAATAAAACGGTCGTCAGCAGGATCCGTCGCCCTTGGACGCCCTGATCCCGGCCTTCTGGTGTAGCTACCAGTTTCACAGTACCTCTTAACTGCCTGTCGAACCGTTGTTTCGGGCAGCCTAAGGGCTCCGGCTGCATAACGCTGGCTCCGGCCGTCCTCTATCAACGCAAGAAGTCTTGACCACAAATGCGTCTAAAACCATTTAAACGGCGGGTAAACTTTATTTTAAAAAAATAAAAAATTTATGAAAAACTTAATTGAAAAGGAACAAGTTCGAGAAAAGTTATTTTTAAGGCACAACGACAAGAAAGGCTTGCGTTGACCGCACTGAAGGCAAACTATCGAAAAGTCATCTTTCGTCCTTTAGGCTTCTATCGTGAATTCAAGAAAGCATTAGAGGAAAAAACTGGATAGTTGAGGGAAAACATGGATGGATCTTGGCACGTAATCTCTGTGAACCTTTTTATTGACCTTACGTTTGACTGAAACCCAACTGTTAGCGATTTTAACTTGAATATCTGGAAAAAATTCAACTGCGCCGGTTTTTTGGTCTCCAGTGAATTTCAAATTTTCTATACATTTCAGAAAACGTACCAGAATTGTCGTATTTTTCCATTTTGTAGGTAAAGCAGGACATGAACGGAATATCGGCAGCATTCAAGATGGCAGTGAGAGAGGGGAACTCGACGTTCGCTTCAGCAGCAGCAGACAACACATCAGCGCAGAAGTCTTTCCGTTGATAATCGTCCGTTTTCAGATTGAAAATCAGCTGGCATTCTCTGGAAATATAGATAGACCATAAAAACTGTACAATAGCTTGTCGTATCCAAAAATTGCATCCATCTGTATTCTCCCTTGACCTTCCCTCTCAAATTTCAGCTTCCTGCGTTCAATAGGATTGAAAATGGCTTCGGAGCTCACTCAGCTGATCAGTGCTCTTCCAGGCGTCTCCAGCATTCGAGGCGATCTTCTTCACTCTTCAGATCACTGATCAGCTGAGTGAGCTCCGAAGCCATTTTCAATCCTATTGAATGGAAGTGCTCTCCCAGGCGTCTCCAGCATTCGAGGAGATCTTCTTCACTCTTCAGATCACTGATCAGCTGAGTGAGCTCCGAAGCCATTTTCAATCCTATTGAATGGAAGTGCTCTCCCAGGCGTCTCCAGCATTCGAGAAGATCTTCTTCACTCTTCAGATCACTGATCAGCTGAGTGAGCTCCGAAGCCATTTTCAATCCTATTGAATGGAAGTGCTCTCCCAGGCGTCTCCAGCATTCGAGAAGATCTTCTTCACTCTTCAGATCACTGATCAGCTGAGTGAGCTCCGAAGCCATTTTCAATCCTATTGAATGGAAGTGCTCTTCCAGGCGTCTCCAGCATTCGAGGAGATCTTCTTCACTCTTCAGATCACTGATCAGCTGAGTGAGCTCCGAAGCCATTTTCAATCCTATTGAATGGAAGTGCTCTCCCAGGCGTCTCCAGCATTCGAGAAGATCTTCTTCACTCTTCAGATCACTGATCAGCTGAGTGAGCTCCGAAGCCATTTTCAATCCTATTGAATGGAAGTGCTCTTCCAGGCGTCTCCAGCATTCGAGGAGATCTTCTTCACTCTTCAGATCACTGATCAGCTGAGTGAGCTCCGAAGCCATTTTCAATCCTATTGAACGCAGGAAGCTGAAATTTGAGAGGGAAGGTCAAGGGAGAATACAGATGGTGGTAGGTGCTATTGATGCAGAACCAGTGATCTATACAGAAGGGTGATCTATACAGAGAATAATAAACCTTTGGGCAATGATTTCCAGCGTTTTTTAACGTCTTATTGGGATGGGGCAAGCCCTTAGTCACTTAGACCATAAGTTTGATCTATTGTGACAGTTCCCATTGTTTTGAAATTAAGTGTACTCTTTACTATACCTGCATTTGAACTCGAAAGAAGATCTCAATCCGTGGCGCTCCTCCCTCACCAGGTCCACGTCCATCCATCCGCACTCATTTTTCCCGTGCCTCGCCACCTCCTTCACTTGGTGAATCAGGTAGTTCAAATCGAAGATTCGCCTTCCATCGAGATTGCCGGGGAATAAAGAGGCGTCCGCTTCCATGTCGTTACTTTCCTGTAAACTGTAAAAGACTTTAGAAACAAGTAGAAACGTTCAAATTGAGTTTTTGACAAGGAAATAGCACGTGAAGTTTCCCAGTAGGGAGCACAATGACAGTTATTTTAGGGTACTATGGTTCATGTTGTATCCTCAAGCAAATTTCAGAGAAAATGGACATTATTTCTCCATATATTCACGAGTTTTCAAGAATAAATTGAAAGTTGTGGTCATAGCAAAGGCTTTGACATTTTGAATAGTACGAGATGGCAGCTAAATGGGGGCAGTCACAAGCTAAACCTGATCACGAGAGGAAGCTCAATTTATTCCTCTCTATCGTCTGGGATCCTGGAGGCCTTCCTTGTAAGGGCTCCTGAGCACTAGCAACTCTTCATTCCCAGTATTATGAATAACCAACGCATGGGCGACTGGATGGTCACAATGGATTTCTTCGAAACATTTGGAATGTTGAAATGTTTGAAGTTTGACTTTTTTTCAGCACCCTTGAAAACCTATACACTCCAACTTTTAGCCCAATGATACTATAACATGTGGTAGAAAAATTAATTAAAGAGATCACACGTTTGGAAAAAAAGCGGGCCTCCATGAACGCACACACACTACGCCGCGCATGTGTGTGAGTAGTATTTTGTAGTAGCGAACAGGTCCTCCAAGGGTTTCATCTCTTCTCTGTGCATGGATACTTTTTTCAAAGAGTTTTGGCTAGCTACGTCACACCATTCAAATCTTCAACTTTCCTTAGCTTCTCTGATTTTTTAAAAACATTTTCTCGACGAACAGACCCGATTACCGTTATTCCTGAGCCATACCTACTCTTTTGAAAAAAATAAATAAAAACTCGGCGCTTTGCGCCTCGGCGGGGGGCTCCGCCCCCCTGCACCCCCCGGTTTATTTCTTTTTCCATACTCTGTATGAAATCATAGGAACACAGAATGTGTTTTTGCGACGCTAGTCATCCGTTAAATAAAAAACAACAATAATAAATGTGGAGTCTTTGGCAATAATAAAATAAATAATTGTTAGACATTTAATTTGGTCTAAAACCCTATAAATGTTATATAAATAAATATGTAACTACAAGAAAAATACTATATAAATTGAGAGCTTTCCAACGAATGGTGAACAATTTCTGTGCAATGAACACTGCGGGAGTTCTATTTCCTTACCAACGGCTTGGTTGCACGTGAAAATCATTATAAAAGGCGCGTAACGATTTTTTCTGTCGCTTTTTTGTGACGATTTTTTTTCGTTAGGTAGGTCATCGCAAAAACACATTCTGTGTTAAAATTTGACTGGAATACCCCATTGGGCACCCCGAGGTTCCACACTAGCGCTTCATTTGTTTGTTGTGCTGTCCTTTTTTGCTAGTTTTTTTTTCTTCTTTTTTTTAAATACAAAATTAATTTCAACGAGGAATTGAACGTCAAATTCAAAACACAGTCAACAGAGGTTACAGATCAGAGAGAGGTTATCATTTCAGAGGCTTCCAGGAGGAAGGTTATCATTCCGTCCTTTCCGTCCATCATCCATGTGAACCATCTGCTGACTCCAGCTACCCCCTCCACTGGTTTTCTCGTCTTCCCATCTTTTCTGATTCCGCCCTCTTCCGTCCCGTGTGAATCCAGCTTAAATCACACCTACAGCATTAGTTCATATTTCCTCCGCTAGGAGCAAGCAAAGCATTTGTCCCTCGAATTATCTCAAGCTTTACCAAAACAGGTAACTGAGCTTATCTCATCTGATTCAAAAGAGAAACGCTTTATTATCCCTATTTATGAACTAATGCTGTAGGTGTGATTTAGACGCTTGTAAAACCGTGCTATTTCAACAATTTTGAAGGGGTTTTCATGATTTTAGACTGAATAAAGGGACATTTGAAGCGGGGTATAACAGTTGTTGCAAAGCAGTTGTAGAATCGATTCCTATTGTTGATTGGTTCTGGGACAAACAGTATAACAACGGTACACAAACCTCTTGTTAAATCTGTATCACATTAAGTACTTATATTTACAACTTAAAACCTGCTTCCTAACTGTCATGCCCAAAGGCAGTGTCAATTCCTGCAAGTAGACTACTCTCCTTAGTTTCAACGTGATGCTACTAGTTATCCATTTCACAACTCAAGTAGTCAGCTTTTTCCTGCACAGCTTAATTGTAATGTACTCAGCCAGCTGTATACAATGACAGTTCTGCTACCTGCTTTACCAGCTCGGTACGATAATCGCCAAACCAATTTATAGAACTTCGCCAGTACCACAAAACTCCCTTACGAGCTCCTTAGCACACAACATAGAACTTGCCAAGCAATTTTATCAACATTTGCAAACAAACTAAACAAACTGTCGTTAGAGTTTTATCTTGTCCAAGGTTGAAAGGTAACTAGTTAAGATTGGTGAAGGAATCACTCACTTTTGGTTAGATAGTTCTCTTCTAGGGCTCCAGTAGACGAGAAAAGGGCGATCGATAAAACGTCCAGGCTAGAAGCAGATCAAGGGGAGGATTTCCAAATGATTTCACATCGCCGTTGAATCCAAATAGGGTTTTCCAACCACAAATCACACAAGACCTCAGATTATTTTAGCCACGACAATAACACAAGGATACAATGTAAATAAACATTGTAATTTTTGTGTAAAAAGAAACCAAGGACCTAGAAAACAGTAGAGCAACCGAGGACGAGTTCAACCCAATAAAATGGAAGCACACATCTCCTGTGTGCTTCTTCCAATTCTATTTTTACTGTCCAAAAGGTGATGTCGGCCAAAAACTGGTTGGTTAAGTTGATGTTGTGCCGCCATGGAGGAAGTTTTCAGGCTTGTCCATGAATTTATTGCAGTGAATGAGGGATCTTTCCTACTTTCCACTCACTCAACTTTCTTTTCATTTTTAATAGTAATCACACTACTTACCTTGAACCTCTCTTTAAAGCTTTACTATAAGTTACCTTCTAACATTACATGCCTTACCACGACTTCTCATAAACCACTACTTTCCTCTTATGTTGCACTCCTTTCCCACCAATGTTTCCTTATTTAACTTACTACTTACGTTTTGAATATTCTACACTTCCCCTATTAACCAGAGTACTACTTTCCTATTTAGTTACTGTAGTGTCTTACTTCACTATTATTATAATTATCAGCTGATCAGATGTTAGAGAATGAGAGTTTCCGTTAAATAAAGGCATTCTGGTTTGAATCATAATATTGAAGTGTCGTTCTTAAGAATTTATCTATATCTAAACTATTTTAATACACTATATTTGGCGCAGTCGGTATTTCGCGCACAATCGGAGGCTGGTGGTCCGACTAGTCGGGTTGTGCCGGGACGCGAGTGAATCACATGGTTGTCCACATACCTGGCAAAGAGAACCCATCGGACTATATGTCACGACATCCTTGTAAATGCCAAATGTATGCTTCCGAAGAAGATTTCATCAACCTCGTGACTGATGCTACATTACCATCAGCAATATCTCGTGAGTGTTTGGCTGAAGCAACTATTAAAGATACTCTACTTCGTCTAGTTATCAAAGCCATAGGATCCGGGGATTGGTCTAACCCAGCTATTAGCAATTTCAAAACTGTGAAAGGAGAGCTTGCTGTAACCATGGATAAAATTGTTCTTCGTGGGAGTCGCCTTGTCATACCATCAAGTTTACAATCGACTGTTGTTGCTCTAGCTCATCGTGACCATTTAGGTATGACAAAGTCGAAAGAGCTACTTCAGAGCAAGGTATGGTTTCCAGCGATGAATAGTTTAGTGGAAAAGGCAGTTAAGAGTTGTACTCCTTGTCTAGCTAATGACAACTTTAGTATTGAACAACAATCTTTAGAAACACAATTAACTTTATTTATAATTTGCTTGATTTACAAGGAGAATTACATCGCAATTAATAATCAGAAAACGTATGGAATTTTCTTGTCCTGCATCATACTAATATCCATGGGGTGGTGGTGCTTGAAGACACATTTATGCCCAGGAAGGATACTACATCCCTCCCCTAGGGGAAAGCACATAGTCCTGCAACTTCGTTGGGAGCCGAACCTGCCTGGAAGATCTTCTAGGACCGGGATCAAGTTCCGGTTGAGTTGCTTCATCCAATGGCCCAACTGGCATGGCTGAAACTCCAGGTTCCACAGGTTCACCTGATGATGGTGCAACTGAGTTTGGCCTTGACGGCTCCGGGTCGTCTTCCTCCTCCACCTTTTTGAAAAATGAGGAGTTCCTGGTCACATGATGATCCCCTCTCGCAGCTGTCACTTGGCTCCCTTGTACCTTGGTAACGTGGTAAGGTAGAGGGTCAAAAGCTGAACTGAACTTGTTTTTGGGTTGCTGCCTCAGAAGTACCTGGTCATTGACGACAAGACCATGGGGTTTGGTGTGACGAGACAAGTTGGCGTATTCAGCCTGTTTCAATTTCTGAGCTGTGTCTCTCTCAAGCAAATCTCCATTGGTCTCAACATTTTCAATACAAGGAAGGAACCCAACACTGAACGGATGTCTGAACAGAAGTTCTGCAGGACTTTTGCCTGTAGTTGCGTGTGGTGTTGCCCTGTAGTTTAGTAGGTACATTTCCAGCTCTTCTTGCCAGTTCTTGCCTTCCACAACAGCAGCCTGGATGGTTTTTTTAATTGTCCGAAAGAACCTCTCAGAAGAACCATTGGCCTCTGGCCAATAGGGTGTCACGTGCCTTGGCTCAACTCCCAACTCTTCAAGGAAGGCCAAGTACTCCCGACTGGTGAACGGAGGTCCGTTATCTGATTTAAGAACCTGGGGCACTCCAAATTCAGAGAACCATTTCCTGAGAGATTTCAAAGTGGAAATGCTCGAAGTTGATGTTACTATATCCACCAAGGGATATCGCGTGTATTCGTCCATGATTGCAAGGACATATTTCCCATCTGGGAAGGGCCCTGAGAAGTCGATCGAGAGATTACTCCAAGCTCGAGAAGGTAGTGGAGTAGACTGAATAGGGTCTCTATGAGTCATGGGAGTAGTGGCCTGACATGCTCGACATTTTCTAACTTCAGACTCTATCAGGGAATCCATACCAGGGAACCAACATCGAGCACGAAGCAGTTGTTTGGTTCTCACTATCCCTGGGTGGCCTCTGTGAGCAAGCTTGATGGCTCTCGCCTGCAAGGATGAGGGAAGAATTATGCGTTGCCCTCTCAGCAGAATTCCATCACACGTCACTGATACCTCTGGCAGTACATGCAGAAATGGTTTTAGCCTCTCATCCTGCCGCAGGTGGGTTGCTTCCAGGGATTGCGAAATCAACTGCAACATGGGATCGGTTACAGTGTGCCTTGCTATGATTGAACGGGTAAGAGCTGTGGGTACAGCGTTCTCTGCAACAAAGTTCAGGTATACTTCTGCCTGATTGGTCCTCAAAGGTGCTGGCGAGTAAGGGTGGCGAGATAAGTAATCAGACGGATTTGAGGCCCCTGGACGGTGAACCAGAGTAAAGTCATACCCCTGGAGACGAAGTCGGAGGCGCTCCAACCTTGGTGTGGTGTCTTTGTGGGTTGTCATGATACCGAGCAGGGGTTTGTGATCTGTGACCACCCTGAACTGACTACCCATAACGTACAGCTTAAAATGCTCAATTGCCCATGCTATTGCGAGCATTTCTTTCTCGATCTGAGAAAACCTCTTTTCTGTATCACTGAGAGATCGGCTGGCATAGGCCACAACACCAGGAGAGGAATCCTGAGGTTGCGCCAGAATGGCACCCAACCCTTCCAGTCCAGCGTCCACAACAAGCTCAGTTGCCAAGGTTCGATCAAAGTAGTTATTGCTCAAGTTCTTACTCAGCTCTTTTTTCAACCTCATGAAGGCTTGCTGTTCCTCTGTGGCCCAGACCCATCGAGCACCCTTACGTATCAATTTACGAAGTGGAGCCGACACTGTTGAGAGGTTAGGTATGAATCGAGCACAATAAGCTACTGTACCAAGGAAGCTTCTAACTTCTGGCACTGACTTTGGCTCAGTCAAATTGTTGATTGTCTCCAGTTTACGAGGGTCAGCTTTAAGTCCTTGTCGGGAAAACTCATAACCAAAAAAAAGTTACTCTTTCAGCTGAAAGTATGCACTTGTCTTTATTTACAGTGAGACCAGCATCAGAGAGTCGTCTAAGTACCTCCTCCAAGGCTGTATCATGTTCTAACTGAGATCGACCAAATATGAGAATATCATCACTGATATTAATGGCGTTTTGCACAGGAGAGATTATTTGACGTATCTCACTCTGAAATTTCTCAGGGGCTGAAGAGATTCCAAAGAAAAGTCTCTTGTATCGCCAGAGCCCTGTATGTGTGTAGAACGTTGTGATGACTCTGGAAGATTCCTCCAACTCGAACTGGTGAAATCCGTCTCGTAAATCCAATTTAGAGAACAAAACTGACCCATTCACTGAAGTGATCAAATCATCAATTGTTGGCATTTGGTGGCGTTCACGAAGAACGGCCTTGTTGGCTGCTCTCATGTCTACACATAACCTTAACTTGTCTGGCTTATGAGGTTTAGGCACCAGCACAACAGGTGAGACCCATGGTGTAGGGCCAGATGCAGGCTCAATGATATCTGCCTTCTTCAACCGCTCTAATTCCTCTTCCAATTTATGTCGTAAGTGGAATGGAACACGGTTGTGCATTTGTGAGACTGGAGGTATGCCTGGGTTCAAGTGTAGTTTTATTTGGTTACCTTTAAACTTACCAATCCCCTTGAAAGCCTTGGGGTACTTCTTTTCAGCTGAATCTGCAGTTATTGAGCATAGGACTTTGACCAGGCCCAGCTCTTGAGCTGTTTTAGAGCCAATGAGGGACTCCCCACTTCCCTCCACAACATAGAATTTGGCAGAAACGGGATGGCAGTTGTGAGTCAAGGTTGAGGTAAATTTTCCCAGAACACTCAGTTTTTGTTCAGCCTGATAGGGGAAGAGTATTTTCTTAGTCTGCTTCAGTTTGATCTTGTTCTCCAGATGCGAAAAGGTGTGGGAACTAATAATGTTGACAGGGCACCCAGTGTCAACCACAAAAGATATTGACTTATCCAAAAGTTGTAACCGAGCCCTGGGCGACAGTAATTTTTTTGTTGTGACTCTATTCACATCAGTGCTGGAAGAATCCTGCTCAGAACCAGAGTCCTCAGATGTGCCGCTGCCTCTAACGAAATCAATGTGTTTGGACTTAGCAGAGGAAGACTGTCGAGCGGATTTGCAAAACTTTTCGAAATGATTGGGTTTGTGGCACAGAGTACACTTATATCCCTTGGCCGGGCACGAGTTATCCGCAGGGTGAGGCCAGATTCCCCCACAATAAAAACAGGTTCGCTGTGAACTGGATGTAGGTAAATTACCACTACCGTGAGAGCTGTTGTGGTTACCATGGTAAGTATCTTGACCTCTATGGGGCTTATCATAACTACCTCTGTTGACATCACGGCGTTTATTGCCTCGTTTGGTCATGATTTTATTCACTTTATAATCACTCTCACTACAGGGAAGGACGAGGGTCTGAGCCCCAATGATTTCTTCATTCCGGCCATATGCCAGAGCATCGTCAAATCCAATATCAGGCCTTGAAAGTATATGTTTCCTCAATTTTTCAGAACGAGTGCCTATCAATAACTGCAGTGTCAGTTCGAAGTCAGCCCTATTCCCGAATTCACATGTTTGGGCTAGGGTTCTCAAAGAGGTAGCAAAATCACATATACTTTGGTTATCGGATTGACATGACTTCCGAAATTTATAGGTCTCAAAATATAAATTTTTTTGAGGGTTGAAATGTGCGTTTAAGCTCGCAAGGGCGTTCTCGTATGTCAACCCTGTGTCGGGTAAACTGTCAAAAATATCAGTCACCGCGTCACCCGCCAAATTTAGCAACAACGCTTTCTTTCGCAAATCATTCGTAACATCATTTGCAGCTACGTACCTTCCGAATTTCTTGACCCAACTATTCCATCTCTGGCCGACGGATGCAGGCTCTGTATGGGGGTCGAAAACCGGCGGTTTGTTCGTTTCAATCGAACTTGCCATGTCAACACAGAACGAAAACAAACAACACAGAACGAACTAACACTTTTAAAAAACACGTCGCGTGAGTAATCACTTTCCTCGTTGCCAATTTAGTATTGAACAACAATCTTTAGAAACAAAATTAACTTTATTTATCATTTGCTTGATTTACAAGGAGAATTACATCGCAATTAATAATCAGAAAACGTATGGAATTTTCTTGTCCTGCATCATACTAATATCCATGGGGTGGTGGTGCTTGAAGACACATTTATGCCCAGGAAGGATACTACAACAACAAGACCAGAAGAGATCCTATTCGACCTTCACCTACTCCTTCAGGTCCGTGGGAATCCCTTTCAATTGATTTTTCGGGGCCTTTTCCAAATGGAAAGTATGTGTTGGTGATAATCGACGACTTTAGTAGGTATCCTGTTGCTGAAGTTATCACTTCTCTAAAAACGGAGTATGTTACGAAATGTTTGTTCAAGATTTTCTCACTATTTGGGATACCCCATTCACTGCGGTCGGATAATGGTCCACCATTCAATGGAAACCTTTTGAAGAGTTTTGTTCATCTTTGAGAATTAAACACCACCGAGTGACTAGTAATTGGCCCGAGGCTAATGGTCGTGTGGAATGCTTCATGTCAAGTTTAAACAAAACCATCAGAATCTCTGTTGCTGAACAAAGGAACTGGGAGGATGTATTACCGGAGTTTTTGCTCCAATACCGTGCAACTCCTCACTGCTCTACAAGAATATCTCCAGCTCGAGCCCTCTTACGAAACAATTTTCGAACATTTCTACCACAGATCTTGTCTGATGTCTATGAAGAGGAAATTGACGAAAATTTAAGAGCTAATGACGCTGTGAGTAAGGAGAAGATGAAGCAGTATGCGGATTACAGAAGGAATACCAAGCCTCATGATCTACAAGAAGGAGATACTGTTCTTGTAAAACAGAAGAAGATTAACAAATATTCCTCTGTGTATGACACAAATCCATTGGAAGTGACAAGCGTGGAAGGTACTAAAATAACAGCAGCTGGCGAGGGAAGAGTTGTGACAAGAAATTCATCTTTCTTCAAAAAAGTGCCACAAGAACTTCAGGATGGAGAGCCACACGTATCTGCAAGTTGTGACCCATCTATTTCCGGAGATTCAGACACTGGGACTGTCACAAGAAGTGGGAGACGAGTTAGGCCGCCGTCGAAGTATAAGGACTTTGTTGTGGGGAAGTATTAATGACAGTTAGGGAAGGGATGTAGTGTCTTACTTCACTATTATTATAATTATCAGCTGATCAGATGTTAGAGAATGAGAGTTTCCGTTAAATAAAGGCATTCTGGTTTGAATCATAATATTGAAGTGTCGTTCTTAATAATTTATCTATATCTAAACTATTTTAATACACTATAGTTACTTTCCTTACCACTGTACCACCTCAACTTTAATCTTTATCACATCTCTTCTTCTCCTTGCTTGTTGCACTACTTTCCATTCACTATACTTGCCTTACAGCAAATTTCCTTTTGGACTATTTTCCTTACAACTACTTTTCTACCTCTAACTGCTTCCGAGTCTACCAACGTAGCGGGAGCTTTGTTTTCACTTTCCAAGGACGAAAAAAAAAGTTCTCCAAAATCAGAATTTCCACTCGAGTTTTACGTTTTAGACCTTCCTTTACGATTTTGGTTCCGTGACTGTCTTATCTGTCATGAAATCCTTGCCACAGCCATAACTTCTACAATTCTCATCTGATTTCGATGACATTTTTAGAGATTGTGCGGGTTGGCGTGTAGATGGTCTCCAATGAAAATCAAGGCCTCAAGATTGACAGTAGCCTTTGCGCATGCGCAAACGTAAAATCCTTATAACAGTTATATTTATTACATTTTTCATCCGAATTTGATTAAATATTCTAGGATTGTCCGGATTGGCGTGTAGACAGTCCTCTATGAAAATCATCACCAGACAAATAGTAGTTGCTGCGCATGCGCAAACGTGAATTCCTTGTAACAGCCATAACTTCCACATCTTCCATCCGATTACTATGAAATTTTCATGAAATATGCGAATTCGTTTGTGTATGGTCCCCTATGAAAATCATTGTCCCTAGACTGATGTTAGGTAGCTACTGCGTATGCGCAAACGTCAATTCCTAGTAACATCCATAACCTCTACATTTTCCATCCGATTTCGACGAAATTTCTCAGGATTGATAAGATTGGCGAGTAGATTTGTAGATTTGTACCCTCTATGAGGGTAGTGGAAGGTACTTAGGGATTGATGTTTTGAGATTAACTATTATGCATCGGATCATCTATACAATCAGGTTATGAATACGAGGAAGCAATGTGCCACACCCACTTGGCAGACGTTTTTTATCTTCACTAGGTACCTACTTGTCGTACTACTAATTCTCTCCTACACTACTTGCCATACCACTACATTTTTCTTAAGGAAATGGGTGGTTAGGAAAGTTGTTAGTTTAACAAGAAAACAGGCGCCACATATCAGCCAAAAGCAGGCGCATTGTTCTTAAATGTGTAGAGTAGTTTGGGGTTGTTCCCCAAGAAAAAACAAGGGCTGCCCACCCAAATTGTTGGATTTTTTCTTTCTTCTTCTTTTTTTTTGTCGACACTTGTGTAATGAACCAAAATCAGACTCCACCCTTCAGGCACTAACCCTAACAGAAATCCTATTCCATGTACTTCACTTCCATACAGCAACACAATGATGTCCGCCGCTAGCAGTCAAGACCACGAGAGCGCCACCATCGGCACTTCCCCGTCGCAGCCCAAGATGGCCGAAGGGCATATAAGGGGGTGCCCCCACCACCAGCGCTCATTCCATCTAGTGACGCGTCTCGTGTCTGATCGAACCTAGCTAGTATGAATCATCCCCTCTAATCTTACTAAGTGTATTGAACTGAGAAGTCCGGTGCAGTGAACCCAGTGCGAACTTGCATCGAATAGTCAATATATCTTCATCCCGCCAGTTAGTGCTCTCGAAGGATCGTCAAGCCAAGGCCCGAACTCCGAGACACTACCGCCTTTCTCCGTACCGCCGACTCAAAATCGAACCGATTCAAAGTTCGATTCCCGAACCGAAGCAAACCTGCTTTGATTCCAGGCTCCCCCAACCGAGCCTTAAGAAGAACGAGGAACTGGACGCAAGCCGCCACAGAGATCATCAACTGATCCAAGCTAGGCCCAGGGTGAGCCCCTTTTCCAAGTAGTAGTTCTGATTAAGCGCTTAATCTATCACTCAAAATCTGGCACAATTCCCCCTTTTGTAAAACGTCCTGCAATAATAAAGTAAAGTAAAGTAAAGTGAAAAAGAGAAAGTATTTGTAAAAGTAAAGTTGTAATAAGAAGTAAAGTTGTTTAGTAGAAGAAGTAAAGTTAAAACTAAGTCAGTTTCTGTATGTGAAGTAAAGTCAGAAGTCTAAGTCAAAGTAATTTGTAAAACGTAAAGTATTGTATTTTTATATCGCCAAATAGTCTTATGTTGGAAAAGTTATCTTAACTCGCAAATTGAAGTCAGATCCTATCTGAAGAATTATCATTAAGTGTGTGATATAATTTCATTTATATATCTATTTGAATTAAGCTCCATCAGAGCAATATCAAGTCCGCTTCACGGCAGAACAATTATAATTTCGTTTAATAAAAACCCTACGTGTAACTCTTGTGTTCCTTATTTCAGAAACCTTCCGAATCTTTCAAGTTCTCTAAATTAGGCTTGGCAACTTGCAATTTTTGTCTTTTGGGTAATATTTTCCCTGAGGTCATTTACCGACCCAGGGTGGTGGCAGCGACCCTTCAGGAGTTTCCACATTTATAGGTAGAAACATCGACCCCAAGAACCCTCAGTTCGGGCGTCTTATACCTGGGAATTCCGAAGTACCTTCAACAGTATAGGAAACAGGACTAGGATTTTGGAGTTAACAAAGGTTTACCTGGTTAACAAGAGAATCTTCTTTATTGAATCAACAGTAAATTTAGAGTCAACAATAGAATAACATTCTCCACGTGCCTGCAGAAGTCTTCAACCTCCAGGTAAGGTCACCAATTCTCTTAATCTTAACTTCCTATTTAAATTAATATCTTTTAACCAAAAAGTAATAAATTCAATTCATACCCAAAACAGAAAATTACACTTGGGTACTCTAATGAATCAGAAGAGGAAGAAGATAAATGAACTTTCGACGCTCCGTCATACGAAGGGCATTCGACCAACCACCGACCTTCGTAGAGAAGTATTAAGTAAGGCACGTTTCAACCCCAATTTCTGCCATCCGTGACCAACCCAATAAGCGACGGTCCCATAAAAGCTCTCCGTCCTTTAAAGAACTTGGGAACGACTAGAGAGAGGATCCCCTTTGATACTTTTTTTTACGTCCACCATGTGATTTGCTTAAACGCTTATGGGGCTGGTAGGGGGAATGACTCGTTCTTTGATCCCACAGTGCTCTTCATGCTTGCTTTCCATTTTAGAGCCTATTGTGAGTGGAAACGATCAAGAACAGAAGCAGTCTCGGGATAGGTTCCAACTGTACTACGTTCAATCTGCGAACGAAAACGAACGTTTTTACTCAATGCTTCAGTATTTCAGCATTAATCCCGTTCTTCCTTGAAGATTCATAGTCTTGACATGTATTCGGTTTTTTCATTCCAAATAGTGGTAAGTGATGGAAATGTCACGATTGTGAGGAAAGTGAAGTGTGTAGACAGTTGTGGTAAGGCGTGAAATGTTGGAGGGGAAATAGTTGTAAAGTGAGTATTTCAAGACGGAAATAGTGATAAATCAAGTAGGTAGTGTGAGAGAAAAGAATGACAAGGAATATTTTTTCTTTTTTTTTCACTTTTCTTAGCAACACTGGACCGATTTGGTTCAAATTTGGTATATGGGCTCCATTTGGGGGCTTGTTGTGCCGCGAAGCTTTTGGTTGATGTAGGTCACTTCTAAGGGGTGAAAATTAAGGGTTGAAATTTTCAAGAGTGCCCTAGCTCGAAAACTCTCGAAATAAAGGTACCGTTTTTTCACCAATTTTAAATAGTATTGAATTTTAAAAAATTTTTGAGACCACCCGGAGCTCTGTAGGACAAACCGTTCGGTCCCTACGAGTACTTGAAGGTTTTCCTTCGATAAAACAGAATCATGAGTGTGAATCGCAAAAGAGGTCTAATCTCCATTCAAATTTTATCGGACTAAAATGCGATCGCTGTTCATTTCTTCGATTTGTATACAGTTTTGCCTTCTGCGTAACCAGTAATCAAATTTTCATATGAAGCTTTCTATTTTTCCAATCGAGTGTGAAGCGTTTTATTCTTTCTAATAAACTTGATTGTGAAGGTGTGAAGCCAGTATGGTGTGGTAGGTAGTACCTAGCTGGTAGGTAAAAAAAGTTGGTAGGTAAAAAAAATGTTGGTGGGTAAAAAACGCTGCAAATCATTGCTCAAAGGCTTCTTCACTCTTCAGATCACTGATCAGCTGAGTGAGCTCCAAAGCCATTTTCAATCCTATTGAATGGAAGTGCTCTTCCAGGCGTCTCCAGCATTCGAGGAGATCTTCTTCACTCCTCAGATCACTGATCAGCTGAGTGAGCTCCAAAGCTATTTTCAATCCTATTGAACGCAGGAAGCTGAAATTTGAGAGGGAAGGTCAAGGGAGAATACAGATGGTGGTAGGTGCTATTGATGGAGAACCAGTGATCTATACAGAAGGGTGATCTATACAGAAAATAATAAACCTTTGAGCAATGATTTGCAGCGTTTTTAGTTAATAACCATTTCAAGTCGGTCTAAATTGAGATTGATTGGTGCGAATTTTCCCTCGAATCCCAGAATAGAAAATGAACCTCTCTGCCTTCGATCCATGAGAATTCCGCATCTCCGCTCGGTAGTGCGGGACGGCAACCAGCTTTCTGCACTATCCAGGCGCTATGGTTCATGAAACCCCGATATCAAGGATAAAGTTGTTGTGGACTTTACCTTTTCGAGTTGCCGCAAGGTTTTTGAGAAAACAATTTCAGAATGTCCACCAAATGGGCTTTTCAGTATATCTCGCTCACTTAGACATACTTAATGTGATTTGGAGTTGGTAAAAAGTAATTCTTATGATGATCTCAATAATGATTTATGGCCGAGATGGAGATCATTTCAAATTGACGTAATGGGGGGCGCGCCTTGATTTTTTTAAAGATTTTTAATCGAAAGTAGACTACATCCTGAGAATTTTGGCACCAACCGCGACCTTCTAGCGTGAGTAGATCTGTTTCAATTTTTCAAAGTTTCGAACGTTTATGACGTCACGCGCCCCTCTCGCCTGGGCGGGACCCCCCAGCCCACTGTGACGTCATAAACGGTCGAAACTTTAAAAACGTCTGCCAAGTTGGGTGGGCAGTATAGCTTCCTGTTTTATCATTAGATTCAAAAGGTATCTTTGAATAAAACTACATTTAAATTAAACGAGCAGTATAATGAACGGATAGGAACTTCACGATTTATAGGAGGTTATAACAATGGTATCAGCTCCCCGATAAGGCCAGTGATGCCAACCTTACGGGCGTAATAACTTAATGTCCACGACAAATGGTAATGCCTAAAGTCTGTAAACTGTAGCCCCTGAACATCCCCCCTTTAAGACTCTTGTCTTACAAAGTTCTGACGGTACCTCGCAGGCCGAACAATGGCTCTTCCCGAGCGGGTTGACACAGCTGGTGCAGGCGTTGGTTTTGGCGGGCGGGCGGCAGAGGAGCCAGAGCCATATGAAGCTCTACTCGGATGACTAGGCTGACTAGGTCGATTGAGTTGACTGGGTCGGCTAGCTTTGGTTGACAGCCTCCCGGCGGGTTGAGCGGGTGTTGTTGGCATCTTCGGAGCTTGGGTAGGCTTGGCTTGGACTGGAGAGACAGGTTGTGGAGCAGCTTGTTGGCTTGTCAAAGCTGCAGACTCTGGACTGGTTTCAGCAGGACACTCCGGAGCACTATCCAGTGATGTGTTTGGCAGTTGGTCAAGGTAAGGTGCCGGGATCAGGTGGTAACGGTTTTTGCGGACGGTTTGCTTCTCGGTCCTGACCAAATACGAACGAGGTTCATTCAGGACGGCGACAACTTGTCCATGTCTCCTTAGGTCGGTGATCCAAACGAATGCCCCGATCATGAGCGGCTCCAGCTCATGACACCGATGACGACGATCGTAATTCCTTTTGTACCTCGCCCTATACTTTCCCTCCGCTTCATGGAAACTTTCCAGGCCCGGCTCAGAGTTCACGGTTCCACGAGTGAACGGCAAGGTGTCACGCAACTTTCGTCCATACAGCAGCTCGGCTGGACTGAAACCAGTCTCTAGCGGAGTATTCCTGTAGGCTAGAAGGGCTTTTTCAAAGTCTACCTTATTCTTTCTCAACAGAGACTTTGCCGTCTTGACTGCTGATTCCGCGGCGCCGTTAGCCTGATGAAAGTGCGGGCTGCTTGTTGATGTGGAAAAACCCCAGTCTTGAGCGAAATGCTGGAACTCGGACGATTGGAGAGGCTGGAACTGTGTGCCGCTGTCTGTGTTGATTTTAACTGGTATTCCATGACGTGAAAATAAGTCCTTACAGACCTTAATCACGTCGACTGTTCGCATTCTGTCCATGCGAGCCAATTCAAAATATCGGGAAAAATGGTCGATGACAACCAAGTACCAATGGCCTTCGAACTTGAAAAGGTCCATCGATATTATTTGCCAAGGATAATCGGGTAAAACAGAAGGCAAAAGCGGCTCGTGGAGGTTCGACGAATGCTGAATGCAGATTGGGCAACCTTTGATCTTCTTTTCAATGTCGCTCGAAATGTGTGGCCACCACATGGTACCTTGAGCGCGACGTCTCGTCTTTGTGATTCCCATGTGGCCCTCATGGAGCTTGTTCAGCATCACATTCCGAAGTTCCAAAGGTATAACCATTCGATTACCTCTCATGAGCATTCCCTCAATGACGCAGAGTTCGTCTTTGACTGAGTAGAACTCTTGAAGCTCCAGTGGCAGATCCCCCTTGCAAGGCCAATCTTTCCTTAGCAAATCCTTCAATTGAATGCACACAGGATCACGCGATTGAGCCTGCAGGACCCCCACTATGTTCTCATCAGTGGTGTTGATATCAGCCAGCGCTATCTCATGGACGTAGGCGTCCACTTCTTCTCCCAATTCCCCGTCTCCTTCGTGATGAGGCACAGGCTGCCGTGAGAGCGCGTCAGCGACAAGAAGGTATTTCCCCGGAGTATACACAATGTCGTAATCAAACCGCATCATTCTCAGTCGAAACCGCTGCAGACGAGGAGAAAGGTCGTCTAAATGTTTCGACTTGAAGATCTGAACCAAAGGTTTGTGGTCCGTCTCGATGGTGAATCGCTTTCCGATCAGGAAATTTCTCAAGCGCTCGCTGGCCCAAGTCAGAGCCAATGCTTCACGCTCTATGTTAGCATAACCCTGTTCCGCCGAGGTCAGGGTACGTGAAAGAAATGCCACAGGGTGTTTCTCACTCCCCTCGCCCTGTAAGAGGCAGGCACCCAAGCCTGAGGAAGAGGCATCACAGGAAAGCATGGTCGGCTTGTCCACGTCGTACAGCCTCAAGCATGGAGCAGATACTAACTTCTCCTTGATTTTCCTAAATGCATCCTCTTGCGGCTGCCCCCAAACGAAAGCATTCTTGGAAGACAGAAGACTCGAAATGGGCTCTAATATCTCGGATTTGTCGGGAATAAACCGGGACAGGAAATTTACCATTCCCATCAGGCGTTGTACTCCTTGAACGTCTTTGGGAGCCTCCAGGTTAACTATTGCTTCAATCTTACTAGGATCAGGTTTGACCCCTTCCTCCGTGAGCACAAATCCCAAGAATTGGACTGAAGATTTGCTGAACTCACACTTTTTCTTATTCAGCGTCATCCCGGCGTCTCGTATCTTTTCCAAAACTGCCCTTAGACACGCGTCATGCTCGGCCTGATTTTTGCCCCACACCAAAACATCATCAACGTGGATGCAAAAGTTCTTGCAGCCGGCCAGTATCGATGACAGGTGCTTTTGGAAATGCTCAGTTGCCGAGGAGATCCCAAATGGCAACTTCTTGAAACGGAACCTTCCACAAGGTGTGATGAACGTCGTCAGGTCCTGGCTCTCCTTAGACAGATTCAGTTGCCAGAATCCCGAATTTGCGTCCAGCTTGGAATACACGCGTGCGCCACCAAGCTCTGCGAGAGACAGCTCCGTTCTAGGGATTGGGTGGTACTGTCTCCGAACACTCTCATTTAGCCTCGATAGGTCCACACAGATACGAACTCCTCCGTCCTTCTTCTTGGCTACAACCATTGGCGCGCACCAGTCAGTGGCATGGTCTACCGGCTCAATGACTCCCCTCTTGACCATCTCACGAAGCTCCTCTTCAACCAGCCTTCTCAGCGGAAGAGCTACAGCTCGCGGCGATGAAATCGCATAGGGACGTGCATTGTCTCTCAACTCGATGGTGTAGTCCCCTTCAACACTTCCCAGACCTTTGAACAGGGTTGGAAACTCCTTACCCCAATCAGTCTTTTGGTCCACCATGTAAATTCGCCTGACTAAATTCAGACTGAGGCATGCCTTTCGGCTCAACAGGGCAGCACCAACATCATCCGAAACATAAACCTTCTCAGTTATTTCAGAGTTCTTGTACCTCAGCTTGGCCTCAGCAATTCCCTTAACGTTCAGTCTTTCATGTCTCTTAGCGCTGAACACAATATTTTTGCATCTGAGCAGGGTGAGACCCGGGAGCAGGTGCGATGGTATCATCGTCACGTCCGCAGCTGTATCCAGCTTGAACGAAATACCCCTGGTGGCGCCCCCTATCACGACCTCCAACGTCTCTGACCAATCCCTATCCGAGTTGTCCGTCTTGACACAGCCCACGAAATACTCGTCGCCCCCCTCTTCTCTATCCGAGCATGAGGAGTCCCTCTTTACTTGCCGCACACTTTTACGACCTTTTGGACACCGCCGGGCATAGTGGCCAACCTGTTTACAAAACCCACACCTCGCATTGCTTGCTGGACAGTGAGAACCTTTCTCGTGTTTGTCATGACCACACTTGGGACATTCTTTACCCCCCGACCCGTTGTGCCACTTTGTTTTGAAGGAGGACTTGTCAGCACTCCCCGACCGCTTGTCGAACTTCCGCTTAGGTTTACCACCCCTGACAGCATTCACCGAACTGGGCTCATTTAGATCCTCCTTTTGCCTCAGTAGCTCTTCATGTTGCCGCAAAGCGGTCTTGGCCTTTTCTAGGTTCAAACTTGGATCTAATTGTAACCGATCACTCACAGTTGAGTCCCTCATGCCAATTATCAACACTAACAGGATCAAATCATCGTGTAGATCACCCCAATCACACGTATTGGCTAGGCTGTGGAGGTCTGTGATAAACTTTTCTGCCGGATCATTTCCTTGACGGGCTCTCAGGAACTTGGCACGCTCGTAAATAATGTTGCGCTTAGGGATAAAATGCTTATCAAACTCACCGATTGCCAGATCGAACGTTGTCGGTACGGGATTAAAAGAAGCGAAAACTTCCTCAGCTCTGTGTCCCATCTGATAAATTAATACATCAATTTGACGATCATCTGAAGCCCCATCCAGGCCGGTACCTCGTCTATATCGTTGAAAACGATTTTTCCAACTCGGCCAGTCCATCGGATTGAAGTTGAAAGGCTCAGGCGGCTGCAACGGAAGTGTGATTCTTGTCGCCGATTCACCTGTACCCCTCGCAGTAGGATCAGCGGGCATTTCGGCTTTCGACTCAACACGTTGACACGAAACTTAACACAAAACTCCGTCTACGGACTTTTCACCAATCCCTCGCGTACGTTACGAAATAACTCGCGGAAACTACTCGATTCAGTACGTCCTAGCTGCCACCATGTTTTATCATTAGATTCAAAAGGTATCTTTGAATAAAACTACATTTAAATTAAACGAGCAGTATAATGAACGGATAGGAACTTCACGATTTATAGGAGGTTATAACAATGGTATCAGCTCCCCGATAAGGCCAGTGATGCCAACCTTACGGGCGTAATAACTTAATGTCCACGACAAATGGTAATGCCTAAAGTCTGTAAACTGTAGCCCCTGAACACTTCCTCACTCATTGTAACATGGACGTATAGAATCAGTTGGCGAAAAACAGGAGAGGAAATGGCCTTGGAGCTCACTCAGCTGATCAGTGACCACTCAGGCACCTTCAGCATTCTCCATTGACCCTGCCTCTCAAATTTCAGCTTCCTGCGTTCAACAGGAGAGAAAATGGCCTTGGAGCTCACTCAGCTGATCCGAAGGTGCTGAAATTTATAGGGGACCGTCTAGGACCTAACCCGCACAATCCCTGAAAATTTCATCAAAATCGGACCACAGGTTAGTATAGTTTTGCCCGGGACAAGGATTGACCACAGACAGACAGACAGACCGACAGACAGACAGACACGGAACCAAAATTGTTCGGGAAGCTCTAAAACGCAAAAAGCAAGTGGAAATTTTGATTTTGGAGGACATTTTTTTTTTTCACTTCTTTCACGAATACAAAGCTTCCCTACCTTCGGTAGTGAGGAAGCAAAATTCATAGGAAAAGATTTACACACGCTAGAAGGTCGCGGTTGGTACCAAAATTCTCAGAATGAGGTCTACCTTAGATTAAAATAACAATAAACAGTTTTTCCTACCTTGGCGCACACCCTATTGTCCGAAAAATTCCTTTACGTTAAAAATTGACTGATAGTTTAGTTTTATTCCTCCAAATTTAGTTTAGCTTGTATTATTCCCCAATTTCAAATTTAAATAAATTGGTTTCCCCTTGCAAGCTCTAAGACCCATTACTAACTACTGCCCCCCAACTTGGCCAACTGTTGATAAGTGGGTAGAATTTACTGTTATCAGATAACTCGAACGAATAGAAATCTAGTACATTTTTCGAAATCTTACCTACCATAAGGAACCTACCATCTTACCATCGAGAGGAATCAAAAGCGGATACCGATTATGCACTTCATGAAGAAAAATGATGACGTTTATCTTTATAATAAATAACGCGGGAGGATACATCGCCACTCTAGACTGACGTTTTATAACGCATTTTTTTCCCCTTGTCGGAAAAGAACTTTCCAGGGAAATCAGCGGTGCTTCCCTAATGTTGCAGGATATCAAGTTAATCCTGCTTTCCTCTACCCCTTGAACCAGCAAACGGACCGTTTCTGTATCAAATATTCACCGTTTCAGAGCCCCCTATCCCTTTGCCAGCAAACCCGAAACTCGGGCCGAATTCGAGCTTGATCCGTCCGACCCCCCATTTCCTACCGCCAAATTCCCCATCAATGATTCAGCGAGCAGCTGGTTGCTCTTTCACGGCTAAAGGTTCCACGGTTGGTCGTTTTGGATCATTATTTTCAACGGGTTTCTCCAACTGGTCCAAATGGGGAATTTGCCTCACATTTTTTTATTTTTTTTTTCGAATGAGGGTTTATTTTTATGGAATAAAACCATAGTGAGCTGCTCGAAAACGCATCCAAAAAAATTAGAGAATTTAAGGAAGATGGAAATTTTAAATGTGGTGGCAATGTGTAAGAGGCAGCCATGTTTGAAACGTGACGGATATTCTACCAATCTGACTTCAAAGGAGGTTCTGTGGCGCTTACCACAGAAGTGGCACATACACGAACTTTTACCTTCCGAGTAGTGCGCACAAGAGTGCGCCACGATCTGGCAGGAAGAACCCTGACACAAAATTGACCAAAAGAAACAGTATTACTCACTTTTTTACAATACGAATCTATCTACTAGTTTATCAAGCATTATTATTCTTCATCTTCTCTTATTTAGTTCCAAGATTTGAATCACATTATTCGAGTAGCCATTTCACTGGATCGTTTTGTGTGGCGGTGCTAGAACTCTGTCTGTTGTCGTTGCTTTCGCGTCGTTTTTTTTTTTTTTTTTTCGTATGACGTCAACAATACTCCTCGATTTTCGCGGTGTTTTGTAACAGAGGTTCACTTGTTTAGTCATTTTCTCCTACGGTAATTTTTTTCCGTTGGTTATTCCTAGTGTTAAACGTTATTCTAGGGCCCTATAATAGGATTTGCCTTGAAATTCCAGAATCTAAAATTGAGGCAAATTCCCCATTGCATGAGGAAAGTGAACCAAAGCAATATTTCAGACTAGATTTCATCTCAAGATACTCTAAGGTAGGCTTTGATCAGGGAACGAAAAGAGGATACCAATTGAAGACCACACGGAAAAAAGGGGGAATGTCCATTTTTCCTCTTTTCGAGATAATCACGATTTCAAGTTTGGGACTGAATGGTGCTTCATGAGGACCCATGAATACGACTAAATGATATTTCATTGTTTACTATTTTAATGTACTTACGATCTATGAACAATGGGGTATTTCGGTGGGTCGGAAATTCAGGTTTTTGACCTCAAATTTGGATTCAGCACCCTTGAAAACCTATATACACCAACTATTAGCCCAATGATACTATAACATGTGGTAGAAAAATTAATTAAAGAGATCACACGTTTGAAAAAGGCGGGCCGGTACAAATGCACACACACTAGGCAAGGACTACGCCGCGGACAGCCCCGCGCGCGTGTGTGAGTGGAATGTTGTAGTATCCAAGAGGGGTTTCTGTGCATGGATACTTTTTCAAAGACAGTTGGCTAGCTACGTCACGATTGGCTAGCTACGTCACACCATTCAAATCTTCAACTTTCCTTAGCTTCTCTGATTTTTTAAAAACATTTTCTCGACGAACAGACCCGATTACCGTTATTCCTGAGCCATACTCTTTTGAAAATAAAAATAAAAAAAATTGACCGAAATACCCCATTCTACGGGTTATGAATACAATATAATTTGAAAATGAAGTTTTATTCACAAAAAGTAGTATTAAATTGGCGAAAAAAAATTAAAAAAGGGGGAATGTCTCCATTATTAATGCCTTGACATTCTAGAATGCTTTATTTTTATTTATGGTTCTTGGTTTTGCCGTGTCTGAGCCTGGTATAATACCTCCTAGCCCTCATAGTTGCAATCATTCATGGTTGCAATCAAACACAACAACCTGTGACACGTTCCCCCTTCTTACCGTGTTTTACAGACCCCACAGAGTAACGGAGACAAGACCCTCTTCGTTCATTCCGTGGACGAACCGACCTTCCCCGTTTTTTCCGTGTAATTTTCAAATGGCACATACCAGTTTAACCCACTTGCTCCTCGTTTTTCACATGTTTGGTCTTTTAAGATTAAACTATAACCCCTGGAGAAGTTGTTGCCAACCTTAACTCAATTTCGAAAAAAAGTGACATTCCCCCTTTTTTCCGTGTGGTCTTCAATTGGGTAATAGAAAAATTCGGAATCAAACAAAAAACAGACTCAAACCTACCTACCTCCGTTTTATGAGAGATTGTATGGGAACATGGTGTGTCAGAGAAGTCCAGCTCACAATAAAAAGTTGGGGATCAGAAACGGGTCTAGTCGGGGACAGCAATTTGGTTTTACCCCCAAATTCCCCAAAAAGGGAAGTTGGGGTCAAGCTAAAAGGCCAATTGGAGTTTAGCCCATAGAAATGGAAGTTGTTGTCAAGCACATCCGGAGAGGTTTCCCCTCGGAGAAAAAACTGGAATCTAGTCCACTCTGGGAAGTTGGATTCTACCTTCTACTTACTAGTAGTTTAAAGTGGGAAAGTTGTCAGTACAGACTTACTTCAAAATACGCAACAGGTGGTTTTACTGCAGCAGTGCCTCTACACTCGATTCATCTAATTCACCACGTCAATATCCAAAACATCCTACACTTCCATTTCCCTGACTGGTTGCACACTGGTTAAACACTAAACACTTATTAATAGACACTGGTTAGACACTAATCCCTAAACCCTTTCCCTGCTGTAAATTTTTCCCTTTGACTTTTCTTTAAATTTTTTGTTTAGCTCTTTCGCAGTGTTGCCTTAAAACTTTAGGTGGACTACATCTTCCCAGTCATGCCAACCAAAGCATGTCCTTTTTTCCTGTGCTTTTGTTGATAATAATCGTTACAGCGTTTTATTAAGGTTTTCAAACACCTAGTAATAATTTTCTAGCATTTTTCATATTCAAAATGTAGTTTGATTCAATAAATTCAATGAAATGTTTGAAGGTTTGTGTAAAGTGCCCCCTCCACTACCACCCATCACCGGTACTCTGCAACAAGTCGTGACGTCACACACCAGCCATTCGGAATGGCCCATTCCATTCCATTCCATAATTCAAGAATATTAGTCCGGTCCAATAATTCCATCAGCAGATCAGTCTTTTACATCTATCAACTTGTCATTCATGTTTTCTAAAACTGTTGAAATATTTGTTGTGGTAACATCTGATTTATGGAAAATGCTGAAGAGACGCTGGAATTTTTTGGCCTACATCAACGGGTCTTGCATGCTTCCAGTGTCGAGCTGCGCCTGCACTCTCTGAGCTTTCCCTTGGGTAACTGGTAAGACTGACAAGCTTTTCAACACATTTAGGTATAATTACTTTTCTTGTGGTTAAATTCCTTCAGGCATCATCTCTACTTACCACACCAACGGGACCATACCTTCCTGCCTTCTTAATGGACATTCAGGAGAATAAGCCGTTGTATATAATATAATATGACTTAGAAATCCTTGTACCCAGGGATTTTACAACTGCGAGTGTAGGTACTTGCACACTCGTCCACATAAGGAAAGTTGGGTGTAGTCCACAAAGTGAGTAAGGTATTGTCCGTGGAGGGAAGTATGGTTTCAGCTCTCAAGGAGATGTTTGGAGAATAGCAGAAATAGGGAAGTTGTGGTTCATCTGCATAAGAGATAAAGAGCGTGAGGGGGGGGGGGGGTGTGCTGCCATGGACCTACTGTTTGCAGATTGAAAGAATGCGGATGGTTTGGTGAGGTGTCCATGTGTATTACAATCCCAAAAACATCGTCCTTCTCCCTGCCACTCAAGCCAGGGAAAATGAGATTGGAATGAGGGTTTTCGACTACCGACCAATGATGAAGTGAAAGGATTAATTTATTACAGGCAAAACTTTAACCAATTCAAAACACTAATACAAAATAAAACAGGTTCCTTACCCTTGGGAAAGTCTTATCAATTGAGAGAATGTACATTCATTCGTTCAAAAATAAAATCACACATCCAGTACCTAAAGGATGATGCTTCTTTCAAATTTTAAAGGCGTCTGAAGGGTAAACAGAAGGGCAAGGGAGCTCACATTCGAGATAAAAATCCTTCCTAATAATTGGCTGAGTGGAGGGACTCTACTTTATTATGACTCTAGTTGCTCGATGAGTACGATTACTGAGGCTCGGGCCTTTACCCAGCCTGACTCAACAGGCTACCTAAGATTTTGGAACAGGTAGTCGTCTATGTTAGCAGGTATACCCTTCGGGAAATTGACCAACCGCATTCTTTCTATCTGCGAACAGTAGTATCCCCCTAGTATATACTAGGTCCACGTGTGCTGCCCACAAAAGTAACGTTGGGGCCTAGCACAAAATGGGACTCCAGCCCAATAAGGGACTATGGTGATTTGGGCTTACTTCTTGGCAGAGTCTAACCCTAGAAGGGAAGTGGGGTCTTGCGCTTATGTGCCCATTGTTGCTAACAGCCAAAATATCTTACAAACTACTTACACTTCAACTGTCTCCTCCATTCCTAGTCTTTGTGAGTGATTTTATGTTCTCACGTCACGATCTCATAATTCCACCGCCAGGTACGCTGTAGTCGACCACCGCCCTAAATACGGCCTCGGGCCTCTCCCTCAACTTTCCCACCTAATAAGTTCGCTTCCCCCGAGATGAGAACGTCTTCTCAAAGCGTGCCTGCGAGGCGGAAGCCAACTTTGGACGGGAGTTCCTTACAAGGGACCGTGTCGTGGGAATGTAGTCTGGGGTATTCCAACCTTAATTAAGATAAGGGTTCGAGACCAGAGGTAGAACCGTAGATGCGTGAACAACTTGTTGCACCCGGAGCCTTACGCCGCATTTCCAAAGCCCCAGGAATCTGATAAAACTCCCCTTGGGACTATAAAGATACGATTGCGTGAATCATGCTAAACTAGATTGAATAAAAACAACCCTTTTACACTTATTTCGTTACGGACTTACTTTCCACAAGACAGGTATATTTGTTTATCTGACGACCTTTCCCTTTTTAGGACGTCCCACAGTAAGACTTGGGCGTCCTTATGCGATCAATCTGGGGTGAAGGAGGACAACACTCAACAGAAAAAAAAATAACCACACAGTAATCCGTTTTAGACCACTCTGAATCCAAATCCGCGAAAAAAACCTTAGGTGTATGTCTGTGTGTGTGTGTGTATGTGTGTGTGTATGTGTGTGTGTGTGTAACAAAATCTTGTGTACTCTGCCCAGGCCTTACTTCTCAACCGATTTTCGTGGTTCTTTTTTTCTTCGACGCGGAAAACTATCTAGTTGTGCACTACGGCGCCGGAATTTCGAATTTTGCCTTTTAAGGGGGGAAGAGGGGGGGTTAATGCTTAAAAAACGTACGTTTGCGGGCATAATCTTATAAACTCTGCCCAGGCCTCAATTTCCAACCGATTTGCGTGTTTCTTTTTTTTGTTTGACTAAAATAACTTCCGAGTTGTACATGATTTCACCAGAGTACCAAAATTTGCAAGAGGAGGGGATGGGTGGGGGGAAAATATTCACAAAATATCCAATTTTTCAATATTTCGGTTCCTTTACTGCTTACTAATTGTACCCAAGGTGTGAACTCGAATTCGCATGTTGGGTATCGTAGATCATGGATTTTAAAATGCTCTTCAGATTCGAGGCTATCATGCCGCATAGAAGTGTTATGGTTTATAATGGTGGGGGGGTGTCACTATTTCTTCCCTAAAGTAATAAATAAATTACATCGAGAGAAACAGTCTTATCGCTTAACAACTGGTTAAACTGATCCAATACTTATCCAATGGGACGTCCCCTGGAATGCATGCATTACTAAACAATATGTTTAAAGCAGCGAACCTGGTGAGCGAAACATGAATAAAAGTTGACAAGTGGGTGTGGCACATAGCTTCCTTGTATCCTAATGCGTTTGTTAGATGAGCGTGGTGTCGATCCATTAAAGAAGAAGAAGTTAAACATATTGTTTAGTAATGCATGCATTCCAGGGGACGTCCCATTGGATAAGCATTAGATCAGTTTAACCAGTTGTTAAGTGATAAAACTGTTTCACTCGATGTAATTTATTTATTACTTTAGGCGAGAAATACTGACCCCCCCCCCCCCATTATCCACCTTAACATTTCTAGCGGCATGGGAGCCTCGAATCTGAAGAGCATTTTAAAATCCATGATCTACGACACCCAACATGCGAATCCGAGTTCACCCCCCCCCCCCCCCCCCCACCACCTCCCCAACGCCAACAATGGTGCCAGTCTGGAACCAAAGCGGAAATACGTCGTAACATTGAACTTTCATCTGTTAGTTTTGGTAGGCAGTCCGTCGAAGTTCACATCCGGATTCAAGGTGAAACACAAAAAAAAAACGAAATAAGCGGTTTATGGCATCATGGCACCATATCCTGGCACCATGGTGGCACAGAGAATAATTCATGAAAATCCGGAGGTATAATGAGAATTTTTCCTCAATTTCAAAGCTTGGGTACAATTAGTAAGCAGTAAAGGAACCAAAATATTGAAAAATCGGATATTTTGTAAATATTATCCCCCCACTCACCCCCTCTCCTTGCGAATTTTGGTACTCTGGTAAAATCATGTACAACTCGGAAGTTATTTGAGTCAAACAAAAAAAGAAACACGCAAATCGGTTGGAAATTGAGGCCTGGGCAGAGTTTACAAGATTATGCACGCAAACGCACGTTTTTTAAGCATTAACCCCCCCTTTCCCCCCCTTAAAAGCAAAATCCAAAATTCCGGCCGCCGTAGTGCACAACTAGATAGTATTCCGCGTCAAACGAAAAAAGAACCACGACAATCGTTTGAGAACTAAGGCCTGGGCAGAGTACACAAGATTATGCCCAAAAACGCACGTTTTTCGAGCATTAACCCCCCCTTTCCTCCTCTTAAAAGGCAAAATTCGAAATTCCGGCGACGTAGTGCACAACTAGATAGTTTTCCGCGACGAACAAAAAAAGAATCAGGAAAATCGGTTGAGAACTAAGGCCTGTGCAGAGTACACAAGATTTTGTTACACACACACACACATACACACACACACACACACACACACACACACAGACATACACCTATGGTTTTTTTCGCGGATTTGGATTCAGAATGGTCTAAAACGGATTACTGTGTGGTTATTTTTTTTTTCTGTTGAGTGTTGTCCAACTTCACCCCAGATCGATCGCATAAGGACGCCCAAGTCTTACTGTGGGACGTCCTAAAAAGCATGTTTATTCAAGAAAAAACGCTGCAAATTATTACACACTGGTTTATTATTTTTCTACATAGATCACTCGTCTACAAAATCACCAACCTCCAATATGAAGGGAAAAATAAAAAATAAAAAAATTAAAAAAAATAAAAAAATAAAAAGAAATTCAAAAAAATTTAAAAAAAAAATCAAAATTACCAACCATCGATTGCATTTCGGGAAGCTCTAATTTGAACGGAGATTAGGCCTCTTTTGCGATTCACACTCGTGTTTTGATTTATATATATATATTTCAATGTAAACCCTTAAATTTTCGTAGGGAGCGAACGGTTTGTCCTACAGAGCTCCGCGTGGTCTCAAAAAATTCTAAAAATTCTATAGAATCTTAAATTGAAGGAAAAACAATACTATTATATCGAAATTTTTTGAGTTAGGGAGTTTTCAAAATTTCAAAATTGATTTTAGAACCCTAGAAGTGACCTACATCAACCAAAAGCTTCGGGGCACAACTAGACCCCAAATGGAGCCTACATACCAAATTTCATCAAAATCGGTCAATGCTAAGTGGCAAAAGTGCCGCGTACGGCGGATCGACGGCCAAATTTTTATTCGATTTTTGGATTCTACGTACCTTGAAACGTAAACCATCAAATTTTGAGGGGTTGTTAAATTTTTTTTTTCTTGGTCGATTCCAAAGGTTCATTATTGAAAATAATAAACCAAAAGTCAAATACATAATTGGTAAATTGAATTTAAAAAAAACACGAAAAGGATTTAGCAGTTTGCTGTAATTCCGAATCGGCCGGTTACCATGCACAACACAAAGCTGTACAACCAGAAAAATATTCTAATTTTTTTTTAAATTTACGATATTCAAATTTTTTGAAATAACAGGTATTTACACAATATTTATATATTGCTAACAGAACTCGAATCAATTTTCAGACGAAATCGGATGAGTGAATCGAATGGCCTCTCGAAACTACGAACAATGGAGGTAAGCGAGGGTAGATGATACTGTCACGGAACTGATACAAGATGTGGTTGTGGTAGTTGGAATGATTCTCCGGCTAGTAACCGATGAGATTTTAAGGGTATCTCAGTCGGTGGCCGTTCGTTGTTAGTATTTCGCGAAATTGAAGGAGCAAAAACTATAAAAAGTTGTACCTAAATTTTAAATTTTAAAGGAGTTTAGAAATTAATTAGTGCACGGCCCTAGAGAAGTGGAAAACTGAAATATTGCCGCTGGAATCATCAAAGTCGAACAATAATTGCCAAAGAAAAATGGGAAAAACTACCGAATAAACGGTTTTTCTCATATTTCTCTGGCAATTATTGTTCGATTTTGATGATTTCAGCGGCAATATTTCAGTTTTTCAATTCCCAAGGCCCATACATTTAGATACAAGGCCCATGTTTAGATACATTTTATGGAAAAAACATAACTGAATTAACAGTTTTTCCCATTTTTCTCTGCCAATTATTGTTTGATTATGATAAGTCCAGCGGCAATATTTCAGTTTTTCAATTCCCTAGGGCCTTCACTAATAAATTTCTAAAATCCTTTAAAATTTCAAATTTATGTGCAATATTTAATTTTTGACGTTTTTAATTTCCCGAAATAATGACCCGGGACGAGGAACGAACGACGACCGACTGAGACCCCCTTAAGGAAGTAAGAAAAGCAAAAACAACTTTCGCCTCAATTATTATTAAACACTGATTTGAAAAATGTAACAATATAGGATGAATTTCAGATTGAAATTCACCTTATTGTTCATAATTAGTCAGAGGAGGGTGTGACGACCCTACCCCTTCAAACCAGTGATTAGATTAATCAGCCGGCCTGAAGAGGATATCGATTCATATCTCTATGAATCGGATATCTCTAAAGGCGTAGCTCCAACAAATCGGGAACAAACCAATTGGTTTGTCCCGTATAAAATGTAGGGTCGTCACAAAAAACACTAATTTTTTTGAAACCGTGAAGCAGGAACACTCGCTGATTGGCTGTTTGGATCGCCGTTCCCTCCCTGTGTTGCCCGATAGAACAACAAAATCGTGTTATCTAAGAGGAAAGTTATCAAACAAAAACAGGGGAAACCTGTATTTGTCTATCTTGCTTTTTATATTTTTTCTCTTCAGTTCTTCGATTTCGATCTTTACTGGTTTTGTGAAATGTTGCCTCTGAGGACTATACTTCACGATCTCAGCGCTTCAAGCGGCCATACATGAACCATTTCCAGTTGACGTCATCCTCCAGGTTTTTTAAACGTTCATATTTTCTGCAATGTTTCGTTTATTCGTAAATTAGGAAGTACGGGCTGAAAGTTTGCTGTAGGAGGTTTTCGTGGTGCTGAATCCGATTTTGGGGTCGTAAATAGGAAATTCCGACATTGTGAAATTCCACATTCTGCTTTTCAGACATTTCGAGAACTCGCTTCCGAACTTCGCTTTCGTCTCGTGAATAATCTTCTTGGATCTTAAGTAGTCTTTTGTTCTTAGATCCATCACTTAAATTCATCTCCTGTAACCGCAGCCCTGCTCAACGTCAAATTTTCTGAAATTCTGTGGAAAATGGAAGGATTCCGACGCTTGAAACTTGTGAGACATTTTTTCCCTGGCCGGCCATCGATAAATGGAGTCTACCCAGTCTTTCGAGAGGTGCTGAACGCTATCTTGAAGATCCTCAGTAATAACTGGGAATCCGGCCTTAGCCATTTTTATGATCCAAAAAACTAACTAACTAGATGTCCTCCTCCTGTTTCGAGAGAATATAATCAGGACCCGAGTTTCTGCTGATGGGTGACTTACCGGACCCTTTAAACATTAGGGTAATTCTCCTTTGGGATCATCGTGTAATTCCCCTGGAAAAAAATCAAGTTGAGTTCTAAGTTCAATTCTTGCAAGAGAAAAAATTAAAAATGAGCGAACACAATTGCTTGGTACCAAACTTTTCCTGTAGGTACCTAACAACAGATTTAAGAAAATTTCTTAAATATATTTATTATAATTTTAATTTATTTAATAATGTAATTTATAATTTTATATATATTTTATTTTTATATATTATATTATATATATTTTATATATTTATATTTATATTTTATATATTTATATATTATTATATATATTATATATATTTATATATATTTTATTTTTATATATTATATTATATTATATTATATATTATATTTTATTTATTTTATATTAATTTTATTTATAATTTTACTGCGATTTTAGTTCTAGTTTTTTCAGTACCTAGATATGTCAATAATTGGTATTTCCTGCTGTCTATATAATATATATTATGGAGTGGAATCCTCCAGTTATTGACAACAAATTCAACCTATTATTGACACCCCCTGTCGATTACTGGATCCCATCGTAATTATGTTACAATTTCAACACCTTTCGCTTTCAAATAAAAAACTGTGTTTAATTCGCTGAAAAACTAAGATTTCAACAAAAATCCAGTTATAGACACTAGTGTCAATAACTGGGCAAGTTGATGTATCCGAGATCCAGTTATCGACACCCTCCAAAACTCTTTGGTTCAGTTATTTTCAAGTTTTTTACAGTTAAAAAATATTAAAATACAAATAGGATGAGTGACACGAAAAAGATTGGTTCCTACAACCTTAAAATATGATGTAAAAAAAGCGTGGAAGTGACTTACCTCCTTACTGAGTTGCTCAAGAAAACGTCAACAGCTGAACACGAAAAACGAAAATAAACGTAATCTCGTTGATAATCTCCGTAGCGACATGATTTTGATGAGAAATTGCAGCCAAGTAGTCATGGTAATAAATTATGACCAGCCGGAATTTACTGGAGGCACTTAATTCTTATTATTTGTGCCTGAAGGCGTAACTGTCAATAACTGGTCTCGTGTCTATAACTGGTTCCCTTACCCTAGTTCGTTGAAGTGGCGGTAGGTAGCGCTGAAACATGACAACACTTTCTGGGGGCTAGACCCTCCTGTTACTGACCAGAAAAACTTGTAGATCATTTCCAAATATTAATTCATAGTGGGGGTTTCACATTGAGTACAACATCTTGCGATCCTTCACTCTGTTGTCCGAGGAAAGAAAGTAAAAACTTTTCACCGAATTAATCCGTGACAATATCAACAGGTGAGCGGTATTATCAACAGGTGAGCGTTATTATCAGGTAGGCAGTGGGAATATTGAAGTTGCCCCCCACCCCTCATGTTGACTCTGCTCCCAAAGAACTTTTATTGAGTGGCGGCACAGTCTATGTAGAGGGGAAATAAGAGAGCTCTTTTTTTCTTCTTTTTCAAGGAAAAAGTCGACGGTATCCCATACACCCCCCCTTCTGCCGCTTCGCACACATTATTTTCATCAGTCATCCTTTACAGCATCAATCATTGCAAATGGAAGGTCCTTTTACGTCCATTAGTGGGCTTTTCTACTCTCACCATCTTAGTTTACTTATTTTCAATTTTTTACTTCCCACTACTGAACAAAGGAAAAGCTTTGTAATTGAGCAGGCTGATTCAAAACCAACCGAATTTGGGCGACTATTAGGCCCTGTGATACAGTAGTTCTACAATTTAGAACTACTGATTTTGCTTGAGATAGACTGGCAGACAGATTTGGAACCCAAATTGTTTCTCTGTTTTGCTAAAAATTGGGGAAAAGGGGTGTTTAGTAAACTTCTTCCTCTTCACTTCAAGGAGTAGGCTTGCAGCCTGTTCCGTCTTCACAATAAATAACAAACAATAACAAACCAAACCTATACCCATCTTTGTCTTGGTCGGCCTCTATCCCGGTACCCTCGTGGTCTATACTGGAGCACCTGTTTGACCAACCGGGAGTCATCCATCCGGTCGATGTGTTGTAACAAATTTTCCCTGCCTTCCGCAATCTTTTCTTTCACGAATAGACTCCCAGCTCCTCCCTGATATGTTCATTGCGTATTTGGTCTCGCAGAGTGCAACCCTTCACTCGCCGGAGAAACTTCATCTCTGCAGTCTGAATTTTCTGCTTGTCTCGCTGCGTAATCGTCCAGGATTCACTCCCATAGGACAAAACCGGGGTTGCCATCACTTTGTACAATTTGAGTTCGGTTTCTTTCCTTACTTTTTTTACCGAAAGTACTGTGAGTGGTGCCGCACATACGCTGGTATCTTCCAATCTTATTGGCGATATCATTCTCGCGTTCAAAGCTCAGGTCACAGCCCAAAAACGTAAAATGAGTTACTTGTTCCAGTATTTCATTGTCCACTACTATTTTAGACCGTACTGGTCTAGTAATAATGGTCGTAATAATGGGTAATGGTCGTAGTAAATTATGTTATTAAATTTAGTAAACCAAACTGTTTTATAAACATTGGACCTTGTTAGGTCGCAGTGGGGGGAGTTTGTAAATCAATTCCTCAACCACCTCCTACTTAAAAAAAAAAAAAAAAAAAAAATGGGGAGTGCGCCTGATTTTTTTTCAAGTTTTAATCGAAAGTAGACTTCATTCTGAGAATTTTGACACCAGCCGTTCTCTTTTTGGATGAGTAGATATTTTTCTATGATGTTTGAAAGTTTCGAATGTTTATGACGTCTCGCGCCTCTGGGCGGGACACCCCAGCCCACTGTGACGTCATAAACATCCGAAACTTAGAAAAATCATGGAACAATATCTACTCATCCAAAAAGAGAACGGCTGGTGTCAAAATTCTCACAATGAGGTCTAGTTTAGATTAAAAATAACAATAAACAGTTTTACCGACCCATGCGCATACCCCATTGTTCGAAAAACTCTACAGGGTGTCCCATATGTTATCCACCAAACTTTGGGAGTCGATTCTACAACTAATTTTCAATAAAAAATGTCTCCTAGCATTTTTTTTAACTCCTTAAAATTCGACTTTTTTGACTTACAAGATTTTTTTAGTGTTTTTGACCTTACACCTTTACAACGGTCATAACTCTCTTAAATTGCACTCAAAAATTAAAAATAAGGATACCGTTGGAAAGAGCGTGAAGTTTCTCAATAGATGAGTTGTTGACAAATTGAGAAAAACTGTACGCTAGAGTAGTTTTTTTACCTCAAACTTTAAAATTTGTCAATTTTTGTTATTTTCAAAAATTTTGATGATTTTTCCCCATGGAAACAAGGTATTTGCCAGAGAGGCTCAAAAGCTTAAAAACTTCTCCATTTCATCAGCTTTTCAACGGTCACCCAATTTTGAGTTTCACTGTGGAATTAGAGGAAGAAAATGGTGTTTCAATGCGAAAAAACGTGCATTTTTTCGACGAAATTGACCGAAATTGAGCACCACGTCCCCACATCAAACCGTCGATTTCGTTGAAAAAAATACACGTTTTTCGCATTGAAACATCTTTTTCTCCCTCTAATTCCACAGTGAAACTAAAAATTGGGTGACCGTTGAAAAGCTGATGAAATGGAGCAGTTTTTAAGCTTTTGAGTTCTCCGGCAAATACCTTGTTTCAATGGGGAAAAATCATCAACATTTTCACCAAAAACAGAAATTGACTATTTTTCAAATTTGACGTAAAAATACTACTCTAGCATTTTGTTTTTCTCGACTGGTCAACGGCTCATGTATTGAGAAGTTTTACGCTCTTTACAACGGTATCCTTATTTTTAATTTTTGATTCTAATTTAAGGGAGTTACGACCGTTTGAACGGTGTAAGGTCGAAAACACGAAAAAAATCTTAAAAGTCAGAAAAGTCGGATTTTAAGTGGGTTAAAAGAAAATTGCTATAATACACTTTTTGTTACAAATTAGTTATAGAAACGACTCCCGAAGTTTGGTGGATAACATATCGACAGTGAACTTGCAAAACCATGTAGGTACGTCCGATTTTTTCCGAAAATAAGGTTATTAGCTATTTGGATAAAATGAGACCCCCTTGATCCATCAAACGGAGCCAAACTGGCAAAAACTCGACTATCTCTTCTCTATGCGTCAAAAGCAACAAATATGAACCAACAATGACGTGTTAAGTCCACTTTGAAGCAAGTTTTTCTCGTTTCCTGTAAAATTTCTGGAAAACGACGTACATGTTTTTGCAAGTTCACTGTCGATATGGGACACCCTGTATAACACAAATTGCGAGAGAAAATTTTAATTGAATGAAGGATTCAAATGACTGCATGAATAGTATTTCTTCGATAGTGAGGAAGCAAAAACTTGTGTTTTATATGAAGTTAAGTTCTAATAGGTAACACTTTGTGGAAGTAACGTCTCCTCCCTAATCGATTGTTGTTTCCACACAGTAATAACCCAGCGGGAAATTGCACCTCTATGCGGAGAAAACTCCGTTTACAAAACCACTAAAATTCAAAAAGAGCTTTTCCTCGGAGTTTTCCGCGACCGCTAAGTAGATAAAGGGGCAGGTGTAGGTATGAATATAAATAATGTCTCTCGGAGGGTGTATCGACTTGCTCTATGCGCATGATCAGGTGACCTTGCAACGTCTTGGGGTTCAGGATGTTTGTTCATCACCGACCCACCTGTTAGTTTCGAACGAAGTTAAGCTAAGCTACGAGAAATTCGTTGAAAAGACGTGTTGAGATTGCGATTATATCGCTTTCTTCTTTTTGGCTGAGATATGCAGATTTTTGAGTAGCTACGTCAAAATCAGTTCAATTTAAACAGTTTTGCTTCCTCACTGTCGAAGATAAGGAAGCTTTGAATTCGTGTAGAAGATAAAACATAATATCTTGTTTTATTGTTTTGACCTTTTATGTCTTCACTTTGGCACATAAACGAAAAAAGCGTTAACAAAAAGCGTTTAAGAAAAAGCGTTAAGTTTGGTTTTCTGATGTTTTCCGCTTACAACCGAATCGTTGCTAGGGAAATGGTAGGTAGTACTTCGTCGTTTTTCATCCCAATTCGTGGGAAAGTTCTCGATTTATCTCGCATTTCTTTCGTATTTGTTTTTGGTACTTAAGTCGTCATAATTATTTATTAATGTTGGATCTAGTAAACGATGCCGCTTGTTTATTTGTCACTTGGGAACTAAAGACGTCAAAAAATGTCCAAATCGCACTGCGAGCTCTCAAGGGGCGCTTTTGGGTACAAGGGGCGCTTATCAAAGTTTTAAAATTACGAGTAAAACGCTTGAAGATTTTACTTTTTTCCCAACTCAAATGTGTCACTGCTTATTTTAGCTGGATTTAAATTTTTTTCGCATTCTGTTGAGAATTTAGTGTACTCTTATCGATGGAACTAAGAACTGAATCGGATCCAACCAATAATATAGGGAGAGACGTAAAATCACCAAAAAAAACGTTGGAATTTGTAAAAGCGCCCCTTGTGTTTTCTTGCTTTATCAAGTTGAGCCCATTCACATTAGACCCTTTGAGAAAAAAGTTGTATATTTTTTGTTGAGAAGAAGGCGTTTCACAGGAAACTCAGGGCACAAGGGGCGCTTTTTGTAAAACCCCTATTGGCCTCCTATCCGAACATGACATGTTCATCATCACACTGTGATGCCCTGCCGACCAACTGAGGGTCTCATCAAACGCCCCTTGGTTATGAACTTTTTCCTTTGTTTCTCTAAATTCCATAAGGGCTTATAGTGCTCTCTTTCGGTAACGGATGTAGGTATCGAAAAGCCAGTAGTACCAACGTGTAGATCTTGGTTTTGCGGTTCCGACAGTGTAATTTCAAAAACGTCTGCCAAGTGGGTGTGGCACATAGCTTTCTCGTATCCATAACCCGATTGCATAGGTGATCCGATGCATAGTAGTTAATCTCAAAACATCAGAACATCAAAACAAGATAATCTGTAACATCCTTGAAAATTTCATTGAAATCGGATGGAAAATGTAGAAGTTATGGCCGTTACAAGGTAATTCACGTTTGCGCATGCACAGTGGCTACTATCAGTCCGAAGGTGGTGATTTTCATAGGGGACTATCTACAACCTGATCCGCATAATCTCTGAAAATTTCATCGAAGTTGGGTGGAAAATGTGGGAGTTATGGCCGTTACAAGGAATTTACGTTTGCGCATGCGCAGCGGTTACTATCAGTCCGGGGGTGATGATCTTCATTGGGCACCATCTAAATACTAATCTGTAACATCCCTGAAAATTTCATTGAAATCGGATGGAAAATGTAGAAGTTATGGCTGTTACAAGGAATTCACGTTTGCGCATGCGCAGTCGCTTCTATCAGTCCGGGGATGATGCTTTTCATTGGGGACCGTCTACACACCAACCCGCACAATCCCTGAAAATTTCATAGAAATCGGACAATAACTTCGCAAAGTTATACGCGTTACAACGAATTCATGACAGACACACAGACAGACAGACAGACACGGAACCAAAATCGTTCAGAAAGGTCTAAAACGCAAAACGCGAGTGAAAATTTTGATTTTGGAAAACTTTTGCTTCCTCACTACCGAAGGTAGGGAAGCTTTGTATTCGTGAAAGAAGTGAAAAAAAAAAGTCCTCCAAAATCAAAATTTCCACTTGCTTTTTGCGTTTTAGAGCTTCCCGAACCATTTTGGTTCCGTGTCTGTCTGTCTGTCGGTCTGTCTGTGGTCAATCCTTGTCCCGGGCAAAACTATACTAACCTGTGGTCCGATTTTGATGAAATTTTCAGGGATTGTGCGGGTTAGGTCCTAGACGGTCCCCTATCAATTTCAGCACCTTCGGACCAATAGGAGCGAGTGCGCATGCGCAAACGTGAATTTCCTGGAACCTCGGTTTCTCGGTTTCTAATGAACCGATTTTGCTCAAATTTGGAGGTTAGTAAGGGACTAACTTCTAAGAGACACCCTATAAGTTTCAATCAAATTGGTCAAGCAATAGCCGCTGCGCATGCGCGAACTTTAAATTTATTGTTACAACCAAAACTCCGCAACTATTCAACCAATTTCGATGAAATTTTCAGGGATTGTGTGGGTTAGGTCCTAGACGGTGGACCGCTAAATAAAATTCTACGTTAAAAATACAAATATCATACTACTCGTGCCCACACTTACTTCCAGGTTCCCGTGTAAATTGCTTCTTTTATTGTGTGATCAAATGTTGTGGTCTGCAGGTCAATTAATGTTGAAACCAAATTGACCCCTCATCACAGTCTCTTTTGCATCTTTCTTTCTGTCATCGAGTTAGTGGTCCACAGGTCAGTTTTGAGATGAAAATTGGCACTTCGCGTTTTTTGAATGCGCCGAACTAGGATTTTACAATGCGAATTTACACTCCATTGATTCTATACGTCCATGTTACAATGAGTGAGGAAGCTATACTGCCCACCCAACTTGGCAGACGTTTTTTTTTTCATCCTTGAAAAGTGAAAACAAAGCTTCCGCTTCCTTGGTAGACTCGGAAGCAAAATGAGGTACAAGGGGCTCTTTTTGTAAAACGCCCCTTGTGAACTCGCAGTGCGAAATGTGTTGCAGACTCATCTGCAAGCGTTTATTTATGAGATTGGCACTTATTGAGGTGGTTTGCAAACAGCGCATGAGATGATTTATTATTGCTTAGCAAAGGCATACTATCCCATGCTGTCCCATTGGATGAACATTAGGTCAATTTAAATCAGTTGGTGAGCGATAAAATAAGCATTTTTATTTGCTTCCCTCCTGCACACTGTTTCACTCAATGTATGTAATTTGGATAGTATTTTGAGCCAAAAATAGTGGACCCCTCCCCCCCCCTTCGACAACAGCCGCCATAACATTTCTAGCGGTATGCGAGCACCGAATTTGAACAGCATTTTAAAATTCATGATCTACGATTCCCCACACGCGAATTCGATTTCATCCCCCCCCCCACCCCGCCAATGGTGCCATTCTGGCTCCAAATCGGTAATACGTCCTAACGGTGAACTTTCATTTTTTTGAATAGTCCGTAGACAATCACATCCGTGTTCAAGTAGTGACGTTTCGATGAGATATTTAACATCAAAATGATATCGGAAAGCGGTATCGATATCGATAAAATATCGGAAGAAAAATATCGATATCATTAATATCGATAGAATATCGAAAGAAAAATACAGATTTAACTGATATCGAATATGGTTTTGCATATTCGATATTCTAGGAGAAATTGATAAATTACAGTGAGAAGGAATATAACCATCACAACCGACAATTTTATTTTCGATATCAATATTTTTCTCTCAATATTCGATGATATTGAAAGAAAATATCGACACAAATATCGGAAATATCGAAACAAAATATCGATATCAATGAATATCGAAAGTATCGAATCGTCACTATATTCAAGGTGAAACACAAAAACCCACGAAATGCGTGGTTTCTGGTGTCCTGGCACCATGGTTCCACCACTGATTTGTTTCACTGTGGCCAAAGAATAATTCATGAAGATCCAGAGGTATATTGAGAATTTTCCCTCAATTTCAAAAAAGAAAAATCTGTTGAAAACTAAGGCCTGGCGTGAGTACACAAGATTTTGTCACACACACACACACAGACACCTATGGTTTTTTTCTCGCGGATTTGGATTCAGAATGGTATAGAACGGATTAGTATGTGGTTATTTTTTCCGGTGAGTGTTGTCCAATTTTACGTCTTACTGTTGGAGGTCCTAAAAGAAGGGCTATCGAATTTCCGGTTCAGAGCAAAACATGTAGATGAAACAATGCATGTCTTACTGGTAACTAAACAATGTCACAGTTTGTATCTAACGAAGAAAATGTGAACTTACAACGAGAAGCCCCTCATTGAAATTCCTGTTCTGTTCTTTCCTAGTTGTAGTTGCTCAAATCTAAATGCTCCGCTGTAAACACGCAATATCAACAGAACTCGGAAACTCGAGATATTTACCAGAAGGGGTTCCTCCTTATCGTTAACAGGTGTTTTGACAGACAGTTGAAAGCAAATAGCTTCATTCCTCCTCAACTACTCTTCTGTTGATATTCCCTGTTAGCTCCATTGTTTGAAAATCCATCTCAAGAGGTTTCTTGGAGAGGAAAGAGCATTCTATTGAGGACTGAATGATTCAGCGTCCGGTTTTTTGGACATTCTTATCCCTAAAAATACCATTGAACCAACATTTTTACGTCCTGTTCGATGATTACTATAAACATGAGGTAGAAATCCTTATAACTCAAACTAGGTAACAAGAAATTACTGTTTCGATTGCGACCCTTCTTTTCATTGGTCGAATCGAGGTTTTGAATGGAACCTTCCACTCTGTTGAACCAATTCGAAACGGTGATTTCGATTGTAATCATGGGCGTAGGCAGGATTTAGCCAAGGGGGGGGGGGGGGCTACCCCAAGAGCTATTTTATAAATATAAAGTATGCGTCTGCATATTATAGCAAACGAAAGGTTCAAAGTCTGAATTACGAGAAATAATTTTCATGACATATCTTTATTTATATATTTTACATTATTTCATTATACAACATAGGTACCGTAAAACCGTCAAACTTTACCCCAAGATTTACTCCAAAACATTTCCAAATACAATTTCTCCCACTCGAAATGGGTTAAATTGATTTTTTTAATACGTTAATTGATCTTCAGGGCTTCCTGAACATTTTGAGTGGTCGAGCTCATTGATCAGATAATTGTAACCCCCTATTTAATTGTTTAAATGTTGGAGTGTAGTTACCTACGAGTGCGTCTATCTTTACTCCACTCTGAAAAACTCACGGTTATCGCTACAGAAACGGGCAGTGGTGCAATTTTACTAGTCGGGATTGAATTCATTACCCCAGAAATACTTGATAATATCAAGTATTTATAATATTATTATAAAATACATTCTGAAAAATTGAAATTTTCAGCTTGAAAAATACAAGTTAGGTACTAATTAGAAAAATATGAATTCCAATGATAATTTATTTCAACGAATTTGCTTGAAATGGAATATTTCTGGTTAAGAGATCACAATTTCAGTCTTCCAGTAGTCAGACTTACGTAGGTAATCGAGCAAAACTTTCTACAAGTAAAGAAATATTAAAGGACAATAAACGATAAACGAATGATTTAACAAAATCACAGAAAAAGTCTGTTTCACATTCTATAATTTTCAAATGAATTGCAATGGTAAATTTCAAAGTTAACCCACGAGTAAATAATATTGTAAATCACAACTTATGAGACCAAAGCACGTTTATGTTCATATCATTGTTGTAAAGTTTCAGTAGGGGCGCGTACCAAGCTTTTTCTCATTTCTTCTCCCCATCTCTAACTTCTGACATGAGATACACTAGAAACCTTACATTCAATACTGCGAAAATCATAAAACTCAAATATTTTTCGAGATTAAATAAGATAAATATGAGTGAGGCTACCTTTATCCCAACCTTTATAGTGGAGTAAAGATACCCGGTTTTTGGAGTAAAGTTACCATCAAATTTTTGGTAAACAAAGGCATAACTAAGAAAACACTTTTTTGAGAATTTGATTAGTGTATTTTGTTCAAAATAAGATATTGAAACTGATATGACGAGGGCTTGCCTGGTAAATCCACTCCAAACACCTGATATGGAAGAAATTTTGGAGCACGAGAAACAGGACAAAAACAGCTGAACAGGAAACTATGACTGATAACAGCTGATAACATGGATAAAGGCGCCATCGCAAGCCGCGTCGATTCTCTGGGATGTGGAGAATAACGAAAACACAATAGCTAACTTTTATCTAAGTTCTACCACGCTTACGTCGCAATTGAAGATTCTCACTTTTTGGGGTAAAGTTACCTCTGGTGAGGTAAAGTTTTACGGTTTTAGGGTACTACAAAACAGCAATGGACAATTTTTAACACAGCATCAGTCTTCTGGGGTTGCTGGCAAATTGATCAACAACCTCTTCTACAATGGTTGCCAAATCTCGGTGGAGGCTGAGCATACACAGACCATTCAGTCTATCCTCCCCCATTGTAGACCGTGTTCATGTTTTTACGCGCCTCAGGGTGCTGAAAGTTCTTTCCACCGAGCAGGTCGTGCACGGTAACGTTACCGCAATCCAGGGCCTTTTTGATGGAAGGATAGAAGGGTCCGCTTCCTTGATCAAGTCGATCATTTCCACATTCCGAAGTGTTGACAGTTTTTCAGTCTCATTCCAGCCTTCACCTTTGTCGTTCTTGTCCATTTTTTCCGCCCACTTATTGTGCCATAATTGGAATTCTGCATACAGCAGATCCTCATCAAAATCATAAAACTTGGCAATTTTTTTGGCTTGGAGTTTCAAATGGTCTAATTTTGAAGCCAACATGAAGTGGGGGTGAAGAGAAATAAGGGAAAACGCCGGTTCATTATTATGAGAAAATCTGTCAGTCAGCGCTGAAGAAAACGAGTCTAGGTAAGGAATCAAGACTGATCGTTTCCAATATTCCTCAGGAGAGTCACTTGGGATATTCGAACGATGGTGCTGACGTCCAACCACTCTTGGCGTCAAAAACTGGTGGACTGATGTTCAGCACAATTTAATTTTGTGTTCCCGAAAGTCTAAGGAGGGGGGGGGGGGGGCTACGCCTTTGATTGTAATCCTTCTTTTGGTTCAATCTAACGAGGAATCGAGGTTTTGAATGGAACCTCCCACACTGTTGAACCAACTCGAAATGGTGAATTCGATTGTGATCATTCTCTTGGTTCAATCTAACGAGGAATCAAGATTTGAATGAGACGTCTCCCTTAATGTTGAACCAACTCAAAAAGGCGATTTTGAGTAATGAAAATAAAATTAAAAAAAGTCCATTCATGCAGCATGAATTAATGAGCGAATTTTCAAAAAAATCTTTGAGTTGAAGGTATGGTTAAGAAAAGGAACAATGGTGTTGCAATTTCTTGTAGAAAGATTTTTTTTTAGACTATTCTTGGTTTTTTCGATTTCCAGTATAGCATACCAACATACTGTATGCACCGTGTATGCTTTGAAGATGAAAGGAGTCCATATCCACGTTCTACTCGTCTCCACGAACTCATAGAGTATTCACAGTTTTTTTCGATTTTCAGTATACCATACCAACATACTGTATGCAGTGGTATGCTTTGAAGATGTTAGGAGTCCATATTCATGTTCTACTCGTCTCTACGAATTCATAGAGTACCCACACGGCTACTGCATTAAATGCAGTAGCCGTGTGGGTACTCTATGAATTTTTCTGGGTACTCCAGAAATTTTCTGGGTACAACAAATATACGCACTATTCATTATATATATATATAAATAGATGCATACTTTTCTTAATTTTTGGACAATTTTCATTTTTGAAAACGCATTGATATCAGAAATTTTATGCTGAATCCGAATATACCATATGTTACCATGATTGTGAAAATAATAACTACAAAAAACGGAAAACCCCTTTTTTTTGGACTTTTTTTGAAATTTGGACCACTTTGGATTGTCCAAAATTTCTGGCTAACGAACTTGACCTATTGTTTGTTGTTACCAACATTTTGGCGAAAAGTAAAAAAAAATTCTAAATACTCAAGTTATAGTGCAGAATGACACACACACACACACACACACACACACACACATATATGATTTTTGGAAAAACTTCAGGGATCGTTTCAGAATGTTCCAAAACGGATTACAGTGTAAAAATGTTTCAAAAAGTCCATTCTAAAAATTTTGAGGCAATTGCAATAGCTTCATTTTCCTTGAAAATTCGCTAATTGTGTCTGTCTAAAAACCACGTACATGGCTTTTGAAGAAGAAATTTATCAATGAAGCCCTTCACTCTACGACAAACACTCGAGAACTAACGACTAATGCAAGTATTTTTGTAGTTCTGTCTTCCTATAAGTGTAGCAATGTTTCCGACTACCTTTGATAGACTCGGATGCAATCAAAAGTATGCAGAATAAACTCGACGACGACCATCTGTTGACGCTTTCCCGGTTCCTTGTTTGTTTCAAAATACAGTTGATATTCCCGTGTCAAAAGTTTCAGGCGCGCCAAACACTCGTTATTTTCCAAGGGAAAACTCGCTAGCGAGAAAACGCGTTTATGGGCAAAGGGAATGGGGAACGCTGTTTAAACATTACTTCAAAAAAGTTTCACCTTGGATTTTTTTCTCGTTTTTTCCATCTTTCTAGGCGGAGTTTTCGAGTCACCTCTCTAGGGGCATCAGGAAAGGACCGAGTTCATTATTTTCCGTCTTCTTGTCACCCTTCCCGTTAAGGGTTGGGATAAAAATTGGCTCGCCATTCATTTCGAAAAATATAAAAAAACGAGAAGAGGAAAGGTGACAACGGTGCCATTTTTAGGAAGAAGGATTGCCTCCTTTGGGACGACAGTGTGCTGTGAGACTCAGGGTCTTGAAGAAGACGGTTTTTAAAAAAAGGGAAACAAGTAGAGGAAGCATTTTTACTTTTCAACGGTAAAAGTCTTCCAAAATCATAATTTCCTCTCGCTTTTTACGTTTTAGACCTTCCTGAACAATTTTGGTTTCGCGTCTGTCTTTCAGTGTCTGCAAATCCTTGTGACAGGCAAACTACACGAAGTTATTGTCCGTTTTTGATGAAATGTTCGTACGAAAATCATTCTGGTGAAATCCTGAATAGGGATAACATCTGCAGTTTCTGTTCGATGGGATTTTCAAGGCTTGTGTGGTTGAGATCCATGAATGTCACCGTCACGAGATCATCATATTCGGAGGTACGGAGATTATCTACTATGCATCGAATCATCTGCTCAATGGAGATTATCTACTATGCATCGAATCATCTACTCAATCGGGTTACTTACACGATCAAGTTATATACCACACCCACGTGTCTTAGAATTTTCATCTTACTTTCTCAGCATCGTTTATAGAAAAGTATTGTAGGAGATGGTCAATATAATTTCGGTTCTCCAAAATCAAATTTTCACTCGCAGGTTGCGTTTCATTGCTCAGTTGGTGAAAATCAGACTTTGAAAAAATAGCGAATTATTGAATTTAATATGTTTTTAAAAGGCCGGTTCACGAGATAGAATCTCTTTTTACGAATTCCTCTCTCCCTCCCCCCATTTTCGTTACCCATTCAATTTTCAACTTTCCTTCCTGAATTATTCACGGTCGAAAAAGGTGGGAGTGGGAGAAAAGTGAGTGGGGTTGTGGGAAGTTTTTCCCAAAATTAATCGTTGAAATGAGACACCCTCCTCCAATTTATTGCTCCCACAAGAGCAATCTCGAAAGGGAGAAAACAAGGTGGGATTTTCGATGATGGAGAGAGAGAGGACATTGAAAAAATAGAGATGAAATTTTAAGGGAGAGACGGAGAGAAAACTCGAAGCTTCCATGAATGAGATAGGTGTCGTTCAAATTTATTAGGAAAACTTCGGCCAATCTCTTTCATTCCGTGGTGAAAAGTGGTTTCATCCCCTTTCTGTCATCACATTGGTTTTCAACTTCAACCAACAACCTACTTCAAATTATATTGGTAGTTAACGCAATGTTTTACAAAATGTCCAAAATTAGCCTATAAATTATTTTGAGTTTGTTACTCAGAAATTTTGGACAACTCAATTTCAAAACTACGGCCAAAAAACGTATTTT